>JAYMFT010374405.1:0-21235 GCA_038088735.1 Panulirus argus
TCAATTAGGGCCCGGCCTTGATGTGGACTTTTGTCCGTGACTGGAGCCTTCAACATAAAAAAAAAAAAAAAAAAAAATTGTGCAAATTAAATCCACTGAATGGCTGAGATGCAGAAGGAAACATTGAGGAGATTAGCCTGAATAGCAGGGGCACCATATCTTTTCACCATACTTCATGCAAATATAGATAACATCTTGAAAAGACCTCTGGACTTTTTCAAAAGGGAGCTGATTACATTTCCCCAAGGAGTACCAAACCTGCTGGGCTGCATAGCATATAGAAAGTTCATATTGGCAATACCAAACAAGCTGGTTGATTAGATTCCCAAGAAGAAAGCTTGGTTACAGACTTAGATGTAGCATTAAAGGACAGGCCCAGAAACCAACATGGTACAAGTAAGGTATAGGCAACAGAAGTATATGTGTGAAGCAACAGGTAAAAGGAGTAGGGGAAGGATGGAATCTTGGAGAAAGGAGTGGGTGAGGAAGTAAGAGGTAGAAAGTGTCAGAAGCCTGGAGAAGTGGATAGAGTTGGTCAGTGCATCAAGGGATAGTGGCATATGGTGTACAGGATTTATTATATTTTATTATTGTACCTGATTGCCGTTTCCCGCATTAGCAAGGTAGCTTCAGGATACAGAGAAAGAATGACCCACCCACTCACATACACATATATACACATATATGCACATACATATACATATACATTCATATACATATATATATATATATATATACACATATATATACATATATATACATGTACATATTCATTCTTGCTCACCTTTATCCATCCCCGGCACCACCCCGCCCCATAGGAAACATCACCACCCCGTGTCAGTGAGATAGCACCAGGAAACATACAAAGAAAGATAGATATTTTCCTCCATGTTTTTGGCAAGATTTTCAGTATCTTACTATTATTAAGATCTTTCGTATGGAAAGGTGTTTGACTTTCTAATTAAAGTTTATTACTATATTCCAGAAAACAGAGCCGTGGGAACACGAAAAGGAAGTTGCTGACCGTGAACAATACATATGGGAAGGCAGTAGTTCACAGTTAGCAGCCCAAACTATAATCACTGCTAAGGAGGAGAGCACACCAGAGGAAATCATTAAAGAATATGAACAAGCTGTTACAGACTTACATAATGAAGGTGAGAATTAACCTCTAAATGGCAGCCAACATCATGTGGTGTTTCCTTGCTCTAACAGTGACCAACAACACATGAAGTTCATTTTCAGATTCATGACTGAATTGCACCTTTTTCTTGTGATGAAGTATGTCAGGTATAAGCATGTAATGTATGGTTGAATATTGTTATTAAAATCTCTATTCAGTTTCATTTTCTTTTTGCTCACAGGGGAAGATGAATCAACAATCTCAAGGTATAGAGATGCTGTCTTGAAACTGGTTGGACTTGCTTGAACCCATTAAGCTTCCCTGGTTGCACTGTGGTATGTATAAAGTTATTAGTAAAAAGGTACTGGTGATGTATCAGCCAAGAGTTGCCTTGTATATAACAGAAATTTGAAGTTTCATAATAATTTGGGAAGCATTATTGTTTTTATGAATGTCATATCATGCCTTTCAGATATGTTATTTCTTAGCTTGGCAAAGTACAGAAATTATTTGAATTTTATCGATATTTAGCCCATGAGAGTAGTCATATTCATTAATTACAAAGCCTTTAATTGTATATAATTCCCATCTTATTTGCTTCAGAATTGTTTTACAGATTTTGTAATAAAATTGTTTGAATATACCTTGGTTTTATTGATAGATGGTGATCAGAAATTGAGAAGCAGTGTATGTACATGAAAGGTGTATTTACACAAATTCATTAATTGCTATGGTTTGTGCATGTGGCCTCTGTTGTAGGTGGCATGCATACACCCACTTACGAATTGTGAAGTCACGTAGCACTCACCACAGGAAGATCTAAAGTTACGTAAAGTGAGCTGTGTGAGTTAAGTGTTGTCATATGTTATGCATGAGAAGGAGAGATTGTATGATTGTGGACAGAGTGCCAGTAGTCCACGTTTGGATGAGGCAGAAAGAAAAGACAGCTACCTGGGTCAGAGGAGTGCAACTTGGCGACCACTGAAGTGCTGGCCCACTATGCATCTGTCAATAACCCTCCTGATACCCAGGTGGGTAGCACTGGTAATATACCTCCCTGGTCATTGGCTGCTTACAAACTACTACCTATCTGTCTATCTATCTATCTATCTATCTATCTGTCTATTTTTCTATCTACCTGTCTATCTATAACTCTGATGCCTTTTCCCACCTGGAACTCCCTCAAGTGTGTGACCACAGCAATAGTCAACATAACTAGTGAACTCTATTGCCGTTTCTTAGCTTTTAGTGCCACTGACAGTGGGTAACTCTTGTGCAGTGTTTGCAAAGATGTGTTTAATGATTCAAAAAGAAGGTTATTGTATGCATAGCTTGTGATATAGAAACAACAGGGATTTGATTTATGGCTACATTATTCAGAAGGGAGTGTCATCATCATCATAACAAGTCATTACTTGTGGCATTATATTGGTGATTAATACTGTGGTTCTAATCCAGATTTGTAAATGCCAAAGAATGGGTTCTCATTGTTATTTTATTTATACTTTATATTTTATTCTCTTTTCCATGTCAACTGCATAATTGCCAGTAAATTAAACAAATTAAAAAAAAATGTCATACATACCTAGTGATTACTACTAGTGCAGTGATTAGAGATCAAGTTTGCCAACATAGGGTATTTATGAGTCCAGGGGTAGCAGGCAAGTAAAGCAGTGGTGACCAAGTCACTGTAGACAATTTTTGAGATTATTAGAAAATCACTGCCACTTAATTGTTATAGAAAAATTTTTGATGCAATATAGTGGCTTGGAATGTCTAGCTTACATGGTAAATGTAAATATGTTCCAGGTTTCATCTTGAAATGAGATGTCTGTGTGGAAAACTAACAATGTAACAGAGTTTATTACTTGAAGGCTGTGATGAAAACAAACAGTGTAGCAGTACTTTATGCCATGAAGGTCATGGTGAAAACTAACAATGTTACAGTGCTTTGTACTTGAAGGCCAAGGTGAAAACTAACAATGTAGCATTACTTTCTTACTTGAAGGCTGCAGTTAAAACTAAAAAAGTAGCAGCACTTTGTTACTTGAAGACTGGTGAAAACTGACAGTGTAGCAGTACTTTGTTACTTGAAGGCTGTAGTGAAAACTAGCAATGTAGTATTACTGTTACTTGAAGGCCATAGTGAAAACTAACAGTGTAGCAGTACTTTGTTACTTGAAGGCTTCAGTGAAAACCAACAATGTAGTAGTACTTTGTTACTTGAAGGCCGTGGTGCAAACTAGCAATGTAGCAGTACTTTTTTACTCAAAGTCTCTGCTGAAAATGAACAATGTAGCAGTACTTTTTGTTACCTGAAGGTGATTATTTGGAGGATTTACTTTTTTACAGTAATTTGAATTTTACAAATTTCATTTTTGTACATTTTTCAGAGAACATACATATTCACTTCCTAATTTTCCAAAAATCTTGTACTTGCTGGTAGGAATCTATTTGCCAAGTTGATACCTGTGTTATACTTGAGACAAGTGCTCTTCTTTTTTCACTTTTTCCGCTTAAGTACTTTTCAGACAGGATTCAGTATATTATTACTTTAGTTGTTTTCAAAAAGACTGTCTGAGCATTTCGTTGAGGGGAGCAACTTTTGAATAACAAACATCACATGGCCTCACTTCCTCACCCAGACGCATGATTGCTGCAAAAGGCTCTTTGTATTTGCTTTGATGTCTTTTCGTCTTCCTTGAGTTACTAGTGACCCTATACCACCATGGGCTAGTAGGGAGTGTGATCTCATTATCAGTTTCATTTGACTTTTTACAGCTGAACATCTCATTTGTATTTTAAGGGTAGATCTCAGAGGATATTTAATTCTTTAGTTACCTGTATATTTTTGAACTCCATAACTAGAGGTCAGCAGTTATGGAGACTTTTGCCATGGCCACCCCCTTGAGGGCATTCACAAAGAGAATGGGTACCAGTTATAGAGACAGATAGAACTGGATATAGAAAGGATGGGATTCTAGCAGTGCTTAAGGCAAGACGTATGAGTCACTGGCTGAGAGATGCATATATGCGTGTGGAAGCCATTTTTTTTTTTTTTTTTTTTTTTTTTTTTAGGGGGGGGAGTGTTCCATGGGAGAGGAAACTCTCATAATTTTACTCAGCTGAGTCAGTGGGCCTTTCCCCATATTTTTTTTGAGTCAGTACAGGTTGCTATACTGTTACCCATCTCTACCAATTATTCCATATGTACATGTATGTAAGGAAATTAATTTTTCATACATTAAGAGGTGAGACACACACTACATCAAGCAAGCTTTTTGCAGACTCTACAGTTAAGTTTTTCCAGTTACCAGAACTCTCATGCACCATCTATTCCTCTCTCTCGCATGGCTCTCCTCTCGTATTCAGATTTCCTTCTGCCAGTATTACTGATCCATCACTTTTAGGTGCCTAACTAATCTCATTAAGTTTGAATCCTTTTCCATACTGACCAGTGTTACAATGATAGCTGATTGCCAAAAACAAAAATTATCCTCTTGCTTTTACCGTGCTTTTACCGTCATCTGCCTTTGAAAAAGTCGTCATATTAACTACAGCCTAACCCCCCCATTTGATTAAGCTGAGAAAGAATCTGAGAATACGTTTTTCTTTTTCTTTTTTAGCATGCAACACTTGTGATAGTTTCCATGCCAATCTACTTTGATTCAAGAGTAAATAATAATCATCCCATCTATAAAGATATTAAACATAGCAAGATGAAGGAGATTAAAACACTCATAATTGTTTCAAATCACTAACATATTAAATCATAGAAACTCCAACTTAATCCTACTGGTTTAAGGCCTGGTGTCAAACAAAGGTGTTGGACTCTACAGTTTTTAGCACAAAATTCTCCAAGGTAAATGGAATTCTTACACAACATTTTGCGAGGAAATGCAGATTCCTCTTTATGACATTTTGTCTAGTATTTTGATATCTCCTAGTAAAAGGTGAAATTACTGCTGTGTTTTGATATTTTAGCTGACTGTGGTACATAAAGAATGGCGAAGCCAAAGTAAGATTCAGAACCTTACTGTACAATCATGGCAATGAAGGCAACCGTAACAGGGAAAGCACTTTACCAGTGAAAAAATTAATCCATGGCTTACCTGGCAGGGTAATGTTAGATTGGAATTAAATTAGTTAGGTTAGATGAATTTGGGTCTTGTACAGCTAGGTAAGATTTTTAGAAATTACTGGGATACTGGCTGCTAAATTCCTTAGGTTCTTAAGGGGCATTAAAATCCCAGGGTATATGCCACCACCCACGGGGTATGCTGCTTGGGGATGCTACATTACCTGTGATACCAGGGCTCAAATCAACTTATTTGACTTGGTCAATTAAATGTGAAAAGAGCATTTCAACCCACGACCAGCGGTTGTGAGATACCTTGCAACAGAGTGGTTTCCTAGTGTTCTGGAAAATGTACAAAAAGCAAGACCATGGTGAATTTAGTAGGGACATCTACTTCATCAGGTATGTAACTGAGGTGATCAACTGAAAGTGTTTGGAAAAGAAGAATGATGTTAAGTTCTTTGATTATTAAACTAATAAAATGGTTTACGTTTTCAATATATATATTTCTTTGTATTCTAAGGACTTGCGCTACATTATTCTTACAAATCAGTCCTAATAACCCTATCGTTTTACATCCAGTCATTTACTTTCCATGAAGTACCATGTTACACAGTTTCCCCACCCATCCTTCATATAAGGAGGCTTATTTAAAGCCCAAGTAATTAGCAAAGTTTCCCAAATTTTAGTTAAAATAAAATAGACTTAAAAAGTAGTGGCCCTGACTACAAGTTGCTGAGTTAATCTGGATACCTACAGGACGACTCTCATGGTAGAGTCTATTATATTGCCCAACCTTGATGGATCTGTATGAAATTGTAGGGCCCCTCTGGCCACCTAAATAGCTTGCCTACTGCTTTACTGCTTATATAAGTGAGTAATTATCTTCCTTGCAATGTATGCCACGCATCTTGAGTTAATACAAAGTCCTAGTACGCATCTGGAGTTAATACAAAGTCCTAGTACGCATCTGGAGTTAATACAAAGTCCTAGTAACGTTCTGGTAGAGTCAGTTTAGTTCAGTTTCAATACTTCATTCCTTGATAGAGGAATCGGGATCCTATATTCCTTGATAGAGGAATCGGGATCCTAGTATTATTTACTATTTTCTGAATCCTAGTATTATTTACTATTCTGAATCCTAGTGTTATTTACTATTCTGAATCCTAGTTTTATTTACTATTCTGAATCCTAATACATTTGTACCAACCTATAATGCCCTCTTGTCGTAACTTGCCACATATACCCATATGTCCGTGTTTATTGATACTGAAACAGCATGTTCATGCGTGCCAAGCTCTTATAGCTACAGTTAGTGTGAGGGGATGTATATAAAGGCGTTAACTGTCCAGTTATTCGTTTAACCGAGTTAGGAAAAACTTGCGTCGGCCCTCAGCCGACTTTGGTTAGTGACAGATAAGCAGAGCAATTATGATATTGTACTTCATCAGCGACCTAGAGATATTATAACGAAACAGGAAAATTACCAATTAAGGAAGTGATTTGCAGTAATCAGAGTTCATTACTGTCAAACTAAACAAAAATGGACGAAAAAAATATGTTGATTAACCATGTCCAAAGTCCAAGGTTGTGTGTGTGTTTAGTAGTCATATTGTTTACTGTATGCTAGTCCCGAGAAATTTAATTATCCAAAAGATGACGAAATATATACCAGCCCTTAGTGTGAAGAATAGGAATAAAATCACACCGTTGATTTAGCTTGCACGAAAAGATGACATTAACACATTGGTACTCCCCGAGGTGTCCCCGGATGGTACCAAGTTATCAGATTTTATTCTAGAGGGATGTAAGAATATGCCGGATACAACAGGAAAGGTCTGTTCATACGTTTAGCAGGACAATGGCAAGTGTATTAGTTGGGCGGGAAGGATGAGGAGGAGGTTAGCATGGTCGCGAGGGACACAAACAACAAGAGATGTGGCACCACCGCCCTACTCATGGGGATTGGTCCCTCACCAATCGTGGCGGCCAGTTCTTTGCTCGGAAAACGCTGTCCGACGACACTTCAGGTGATAGCACCCACTTCTCCCACTGCCATCTTGTCATATTGTCTTTTTATGAGTGGCACAGAGGCTGGTTCGTGTTGAGTGAAGTGGTTGGTCGGCTAACTGCGGGATTGGGTGTCAAGGACATGCACATGAGCTCATGTGTGTCTATGTGCTTGGGAGTATCACAGGCAAGACATGGGTGTTTCGTTAGGGGTAGAGGTTATATATATGTATAGCTCGAATATCTTTAAATGTTTAAATACTCTACGTTATGAGTGTGGTATGTATATAGCTGGAGTATCACCAGACCTACGTTATTGTCGTACATACGTCAAGACCGAGTAACTAGTCATACGTTCCATTGGGAGGATGTTATATATGTAGGTTAAGTATCATTATACACATGTTTCTGTATGTCTCATTCGTATTATGGTATACATATAGCTCAAGTGCTACCAGGTATGGGTTTGATTGGCAGTGTCATGTTCTTGAAGTCCGAGTAACTCCAGACATAAGTTCCTTTGGTAGTATGATGTGAGTATGGCTTCTGTATCTTTAAATATACGTCTATACGTGTTTTGTTGGGATATATATATATATATATATATATATATATATATATATGTGTGTGTGTGTGTGTGTGTGTGTGTGTAAATCGCTGATATCCTCAGAAATGTCGTAAATCTTTAGTTGTATTTATGTAGTTATAACCCCAGGACCATATCCATGAAAGAGTCATGGTGTTATTACACAAGGTCACTTTTTAAAGGCTTCTGCAGCCTGAGGCTGTGCTTCTGCCAGTAGCAGGGGAATGTAGACTCCTTTGTTATGATAAGACTATAATCGTAGTGGTAGAGCCTCACTGATGATAACTTTTCACTTACAGAGCCTAGTAACAGCTATAATAAGTATTTTCTGGTATACGCATCTTGGGATTATGTTGGACATACAGTTTGAGGTCTTTAGATATGCCTCCGTGGCTGTTACTGGAGCCTCAGTGTAAGGTTACACCACTTATGAGGTTTTCACTTGGATAGTAGGTAAATATTTGTAATTGCTTACTTTCTTTGCACTTAGATAACATTAAAGCTATTGCCTTTTCCTATTGAAAAATGTTATTTTCTCTGCTGAAAATTTTTTTCAATTTTTGGTCATTTAATGTTCCTGCAGATGTGTAAATCTAAATCAGTTTGGAGCATTCTTCCATAACCTTTTTGGATTGGGTATTTTGCTGACTTTTCTTGCATGCCACCAGTGTGTAGTATTAAAATGTTTGGCAAAAGTTGTGTATTATTACTGTAATACTAGCATTTGGAAATGACTGCAATGTTAGTACTTTTGTTTTGGTATCTGATATTGAGGGAATACTTCTTAAACATTGGGAGATGACAGTTATTTCTTATCGTTTTTTTTTTTTTTTTTTTTTTTTTTTTTTTTTTTTTAACAATGGGGAGGGCTGTGTAGGATGGGAAAATGTTGGGTTGATGTAGGTGAAACATTTGTGGAAATGAACAGAACAAAATTTCAGAAATCTTCCATTTACTTCTTTAGGCAGGTGACATATACCTTTTCACTGTTCTTTAAAAAATGGATTTGATATTCACGGTATGCTTGCTAAGAAGGGCACTCAAAGGAAAAACTCACGATCATTTTTATCTGAAAGTTCATGATATTCTTTTAGATTATTTCTCACTTGCTTTGAAAATGACTTACAAATGTGTCAAAATATATTATTTCAGTTGTTATTTCAAGAAAGTATTTTCAGGTACAAATAATACCATCATGTGAGAGACATATCTGATAACAATATTGGTGTATTTTGACTTGAGCGTTAAAAATTAATGTAGATCTAAGATCCCAGTAAAAGTTTAATGAGGTGGTATTCATAGGTTCCATTGATTTCTAAAAGTGTTTCACTTACCTTTAAGATGATTAGCTGCTCATTTTTCTTGGTCTTCTTAACCATCTCCATTGTTATCATAAAATGAAATAATTAACCAGATCTTGGTTTACTAGCCTTATATATTCTTCATACAGTACATTGCCATTACAAAACAATGTTAATAATATTTTAAAGGCAGTCCTTTTGGTACACTGAGACTACAATGCGCCATTCTTTATTTTCCTTTTGGTTTTGGCTGTGATAATTCTTCAGTTTGGTGACAGAGCAGTTCAAATGTCAGTTGTGAAAAATCTTTGAATGGATTCATTACACTTTTTAGCACTCTTTATTAACTGCAGATAGCTCTTTAAGAGGCTAGTTAGTTTTCTTGGTTTTTTCACTGTATATATATCAAATTTTATATAAAACAGTACCTGAAAGCAAAACCTAATATATCCACAGGTGAATGCTGCAGGCAGAAAAGGGTTTTAGTAACTGATGAATCCACTTATATCATTTTTGGTTAATATTGTTATGTTAGAATTGCAGTGCCCCCTATAATTAAGATTTACTTTGACTCTACTATTCCTGTTGGAGTTTTTCACTTCTGCTTCAACCATTTCAGCTGCATAATTCCTTTGTTCCTTGAATTAAGTTGTTGCCCATCATCTCAAATAAATGCATATTCTTTTCTCTAAGCTGTGTATAAATGTGAATTTTACTCTCTTGGACATGTTAGAGAGTTGTGTGTACCAAAATCATTTCAAATCCACTGTGAATTGCAGATCACAGTGTGCTACAAGGCCAACATTGGTTTGTTGTAAATGCATTTATCCCTAAACATCCCACAGTCATCCTCTTGAACCCTAACTGCTCACTTTTTTCACTTTGTTTAAAAATGTTTTCACTTTGTTTAAAAATGCATTTAAAAAAAAATTTCCAAGATATTCCTCTTGTAATGAACATTTTCAAAAGTATATTTTGTCCACTGTTTTCTCTGTAATAACATTAAAAAATGCAAGAACACGGATTGATTGTAATGTTGCCGCTGCATATGTTATATCGTATGTTTTACTGACAGTGAAATTTGATTCCTGATTATAATTGTTTTATCTTATATAATGGACCTCATCTTGTTATAGTCATTGTCATTCATTGTTACATTTTTGATAAAAGCTAAGTTATAAAAGTTTGTAAAATTTCTTTACACACCAATCAGATGCAATGTTGTTAAGGTCAGGAGGGCTCTGGCAGTGCTGTCTTCACTTTCATTAGAAAATCTTTTCCAGCCTCATCTTGGTCACCTTTTGGTGCCTAAATTGTCAGTGTAAATAGAATTACTCTACATAATTGGAAAACATATCATCAAATGATATTGTCCTATGCTCACTTCTGTAGATTCAATTAAAAGTTACTAAATTTCATTCCCAGACAACTCGTGCAAATGTGCTGTAATTTGTATGGCTGGAAGATGACTGACTAGGGAGAAATTATTGTACTCTTGTCACATCAGCTGCCATACAGGCTTGATGCATGGCCTGAAATTGATGCGTGAAACTCATTGTGTAAATATCCGTCTTGAGGTATTGCCCAGCTTACATAGATATCCATGAGTAGGCATTAAGGGTTACACACAAGTTTGCAAGAGTTGTCATTCAAGGAATGTCTTCTTCACCATGGTCTGGACTGTACAACAATTCCCTGAGTTCTAACATGTTGATGCAGTTTTTTACCCACAAAATCTTGGCAAAAAACATATCACTCATGTGTTTTGGTACATTCATTCACAGTTTGCCAAGATATGTAAGGCCAACCTAGGATGACCTAGGCTAGGATAGGTTTGGTTTGGCTTTGTTGGAATCGACTTAGATTGAGGATCATATTTATTAGATTCATTATATTTAACAATACATTTTCTCTCATTTTCAGAGCACTTCCTGCTTCATAGGAATCTATTAAGATTATTGGATTGTTACAGTAGGTAGTGATTATTAGACGTGGAGCTCATTTTTGTGACATTTTTTGTGTCTGGAATGAACCAGTTGTCTTTTTGTATTTTTACTTGAACTATTTGATAGATTGCCCTTAGTTGACTAGTTATAGAGACTCTGTTGCCATGACCACCCCTTTAAGGGAATTCCAGTTGGGAACAGGTGTCAGAGATATAGATATATACTTAGGCACAGGCTTAATTTTTGATACAACGAAAACCATAGTAAATTATTTTTACCATGTAGTGGAGCAATTCTAGACAGATACAGTTCTCTCTCTCTCAATTAACAGCTCCTTTAGATTGGGCAGGATGTTGAAGCAAAGGGAGAAAAGAAGACCATAGTAAAGTAGTTAGAGGAAGCGACAGACCAACCAAACTCAATCAGATTGACAAGTAATGCATCATTAGCACTTCTCTTGGGAATTGTCTTGATTTACTCCACAATGCTAGTAGTTTTGAATACTGAGTGATTTTTATTCTGCTGAGCAAGTGTTTAGAGAACACAGTTTCAGTTGTAGAACCTTAACTAATGAAAATGTAATAATTTTATTAGTTGAGGTGGAAAGGTTATGTGTATTGAAAGTTGTGGGGTTAGGTAATGAATAAGTAGGTAATACACTCATAAAATATCAACAGAAACCTATAGAAATTTCTCCCAGTAGCCAAACTGATTGGGGAAATATGACATCATAAAATTCATCTGCTTTTGGTAGTGCTTAGTCTTGGGTATGATTAGTATATTTTAACTCAGATAATGAAAATGAAGATAAATCTTGACAACTAGGGAGGTTAGCTAAGGTTTTCATGGGTTCTGTTATTTTTATTTTACACATGTATTAAGTAAGTTTAATTATCTTCATGATTCCCCTGATATATTTCTTTTTAATATTATTTAGTAGTACATGATGCTGCAAATTATGCACTGCAGTTGCTATTGTATTTTCATAAAACTACACTAGCATTGCAGAGGAAAATCACCTTGTATTCCTACCTTAACACATTGACCATGCCTATTCTATATATTCAGTATTCCCCCATTCCTACCATCTCAGCTCAGTCTTAAACACCACTCTGCTAAACATACACACCATGTAATTGTGAATTGGGTTCATAATAGGTTACTAGAAAGGAGACAAACATAAAGAATGTGTGTGTATGTGTATGTAGATATTCCAGTACTAAGCTTGGCATGGGCTCTTGTCAATGACAGCCCATTCTTGGGTGTGCTATTACTGGCACTGGTTGGGTGTGCCATTACTGCCTCTGGTTGGGTGTGTATGCTTGGGATGCCATTACTGGCATAGGGAAGCTTTTGTGTAACAGTAGTAGTTTAGTTGGCTCTTAGGGTGATGTTTTTGTTGTGTAAATGTGATGAATTGCTTCATTCCATATAAATTCAGTTCATGAAAAAATGCATTGTGGAATATTGGGTTATGCAGTTTTCATCTTAAAAGCTGTATCTTTATCTTATTTACAGACGTATTTTGTTAAAAATTAATCTAGGTTTGTTTGTGATGTATGATTTCAGTTTTTATTTACTATTTCAGGGCATGGTGGAGAAGTGTAAGGGTCAACATCTGTCGTTCTTCAGACGAAGCAGTTATCGGAACACAGTGGAGATGGCAGTCACCTCTGGTAGTGAATTGTAGCAACAGGAATACATGAAGACATTGATTGATAGGCATATGATAAAGTGTAATTTTCCGTTTTGAATATGGCATCAGATTTAAAACTGCTTAAAGAAGAGACCTCTCCCAGAAAGGAGAACAAGGTCTTGCACTACTACACAGGAAGAGTGAGAGCCTTTTGGAAAGACAAGATTTTTTTCTCTGACCAAAGGAATGTTGCTGTGGTTAATGTGCAGAACTTGTTCTTGTATGGGAAACGAGCAGTTACTAAAGATATACCAAATCTTGAGGCACTGGTGGCCAAAAGTGAATGGGTTGAGGCACCAGAATTTCATTCGTATGTGACTGAGTATCCAAATAAGGATCCGCCATCTTGGCCATACCAGCTTTCAGGAAAGTCTCGTTGGCAAGCTCAGTATGCATGGATGGGTTCCATGCCAGAGTTCATTGCTAGGGATTGTCAAAATGAAATTGTTTATATGCCTGTTAGCTACTATACTGGTTTGATCATAAAACAATTTGATGATAAAATACTTTTTGGGGATACAAGAAATAATGTGATGGTGAATGTACTGGATTTTTACATATCTGGAAAAAGAGCCAGCAAAAAGGAAACAGTAAAGGCCTTTAATGATTTGGATCCTTTGATCCATGCATACATTACTAAACTAAAAGTATTGGCTAACACTAAAATTATAGGGCCAGAACCTCAGTTACCAACTTGGCCCAAACAGCACTATGCATCAGACACATGGGTGGCAAAATTTGCATGGCAGGGAGAAATGCCACAAGTGGTGAGAGATCAGGTGGGAAGATATCGGATTATACGCATGAACGAATGGGATATTGTAGGAAGAATCCCATGGAGAAGGGATGATCAGCTGGAAAGACTGCATTGTCAGGCTGAATTAAGAAAAGAATATCAGCAGGAAAAGTCCTTTACAAATGATGAGGAAGCCAACTGTGCTAAGGTTATTTTGAACTCAACTTTTGTTCCCGTTGAGCAGGAATCGGGTATTATGAAAGGGTCATTGTTACTGGCCAACCACCAACAAGGACTCATGACGAGCTTTGTTGATCTTATTGCTTTTACAAAAGAAAATTTTTATATAAATGGTGAAAAATTTAGAAGCCATATGTCTCTCACTGATTTTTTTCTGAACAGAAAAATTCACTTATCAGCATGGGTTGTGCCTCTGGCAGAACCCAAGGTGATCTTTCATGTTACTGTTGTGTGGTATGCAGTTTGTGTATGGTATGGGAATGCACCAAAAGACTTAGAAGACATTAAGAGGCAATATGGGGATGGGAGACTGGCAGGGAATTTAATGGAAACTAGTAACTCTAACTCCACGAAAATGTTTACTCATTTCATGGGAAATATCACAAATTTATCCTTTGCTTCTGGTGTTCTTAAGAGCAAAGTTAGTCCCAGACATACTGTAAAAATATCCTTTAAGAGGAAAGCTCTATATATGTATGGATATAAGTTCCACTCCAGCTGTAGTCTTCTTGATAAACAGCAAATATTAGAATCTTATACGTGGTCTGTATTGGCTTACCCTGTATCCTCGGAAAATCAGATGGGTAACCTTCAGTACCATGCGATTGCTCTCTGGCAGTATCAGTACCAACATTTTATTATGATGGATGTTTTCCAAAGAATTGTTTCAGAGGCCAGTGACCCCAAGATTAATACTCCATATGACAGATGTAATGGACAAAGGGAGAATTCCCCTGGAAAAGAAGAATTAGGTCGACACCTGTCTGGGTGGATCGTGAAGGTTTCTCAGAATTATGGTATCATACAAAGTGGAAGTACCCAAGTGGAGGCTACTTGTTTGTATTTCCACAAGTCAGTCCTGTATTTGGATGGGGAATTACTGCCAAAACATTTAACCTTGAATTCAATAGATAAGTATCGTCAATGTAATATGTATGCTAAACAAATGCCATCCAGAGATATTGATGGGTTTATCGTCACCATGGAAGCAGTTATGGTATGGATAGGTAAAAAACCCTCACTTTTAGGATCTCCACCTAGAGAACTAACACAGGTTATGAATGGTGGAAAGAGCCCAACTCGAGAGATTAATTCACCCGGTACAAATTTAAAAACCACACACAACTTAAAACCAAGAGAATTGGACAGTAAAATTTCTTCACTGGATAATAACATCATAGAAGACTTTCAAACAGATAAGTATCAAGGCTTGACATGCAACAAAGAAGACATTATTTTGGGTGTTAATGAGCCACATGTTGTGGAAAGTACCGTTAGTGGAAGCATACTGATGACAGATGATTACCAAGGACTCATGACATGGTTTAAGAACATTGTTGCCTTTTCTATAAAGATTTTTTATGTAAATGGTGAAAAATTTGAAAACAAATACACTTCTCTAACAGCATTCTTCACAGGCAACAAAATAGTGTTAAAGGCCAGGATAGTACCTCTGAAAGAACCAAAAATAATATTTAATTGTCTGGTTATTTATGAGGCGTTGTGTGTTTGGACTGGGCAAGAGCCAGCTGATTTAAAGAATCTTAAGACAGAAAAATGCCAGAGAATACTGCTCAAAGAATTAGAAAATTTAGATAAATCCCCCATACCAAAGGTTGTTTTTACCTATTCTATAGGTAATGTAACTCATCTGTCACAGTTCGTAGGGCTGATTACCAGTAAGACTGACAAAGGAAATGTTGAAATTGCATTTTGGAACAATTCTCTTTTCCTAGATGGAGCAAGAGTGCACAATGGTTTTAACTTGAATAGCATAAGCAGTATTTTAACATCATCATTGTGGTCTGTACTTGCATTCTCCATTATACCGAAAGAGTTTCAGGGAAAAAAAGTGAGGTATTGGGCTGTTTCCGTTTGGCACCATAATGACCAACACAAGATTGGGAAAGAACTTTTGTTTGGGACATCTAGTAAGGTTCAGGATTGGGCCTCTGACATCTTATCCTTAGTTAGGTCTACTTCAGTGGGAGACATGTCATCAGTAGGAACAGATTCAGTTGACAAATTCATGTGTGGTTTCATTATCACTGCAAAAGATCAGTATGGTATTATTAAGTGTATCAGTGATAAGCCACAGAAATACACCTATGTCCTTTTTCATCGCTCTGTGACGTGGATTGATGGCCAGGCTGTGACTGCTGATTTGCCTCTGTCCCTCATTGATCACTCATTACAGTGTGGTCTGTATGCTCACCCAACTCCCAAGCAGGAGTTAGATGGCTGTCAAATAACCATGATTGCTTCTGCAGTATGGTTTGGCAATAAACCACATCATATAATGGGGCCACGCTCATCAGGAGATAGTCGTTTGCTAACAGAACTTGATGAAATAATAGTTTCACGGGTGGAAGAAGTCAAAAAGAAACTGGAGAAAACATCCCTCCAAGATATTTCAGTGGCAGCCTTGCAGAATTCCCAAGAAGGATCTGGGGCCAGAAAGACTCAAGAAAAATCAGAAAGAGAAAGTGAAGAGAGTGACCACAAGTATGTGGGTAAACACATAACAGGGAGAATCATAGACAAATGTAAGGGTGGTGGAGTTGCTCAGTGGCATAGTATCCAGCTTGAAGGAGAAGTCTACATAGAATTTTCTCGTAAAAATATTTCCATAGACTTAAGTCCTATGAATAAAAAGACCAAAGTATCGGTACTTCAGGCACGACCATGTAACTTCTATGTTATACCTGTACATCACCGAGAGGTTTGTGGGTATACTGTCAGCCTAGAAGCAACGTGTGGCTGGATTGGTAGCAAGCCATCACATATTCCTCCACCTGGGACGCAGGATTTAGCCAAGGTTGATCTTAGCTCTGTTCATGTAACTCCAGTTGATAAGTCATGCTGTAATGGTAAGTCACCTAATGAAATTTTACAACTGACAGACCGTAGACCTTCTCCACATCATTTTCAGAGTGGTTGTGGATCACTTGGAAGCATTTTACCAAAAACTATGACCCACACTCCACCAGAAGCAATATTCAAAGACAAAAGTCATCAAGTCACTGCTATAAATGGGCATTCTCAGAGTCAAAACGCGTATAATTCTTATGTACTGGAGGACTCGCTGCATGATATGACAAATACTTTGGCAATATCTGCTAAACCATATTCTGGAAATTTTAGCAAAAGTACCAGTGAGCTTTGGGAAGATGGAATGAGGAAGAGTCATTTGAGAGGCACGATTGTAGAACTTCACTCCAATGTTGGACGACTCCAGGGAGAAGATGGGAGTCAGCATTATTTCTCAAGGGACCATTGTTACCTCTATGGTGTCAGTCTCCGCTACGTTGAGCTGTGGCATGTTCTTGTACAAGGTAAGTGTATGTGTTTGTCATCTGTACCTGATAACCACTTTTACTCTTCTTTTTTTCAGCTCATTATTCAAGCAGAAAAAGATGCATAAAATTTTTGCTTTGGCAGGCATATTTAGCAAAACATAAGTAATCAAGAAAAATATGGTGTGGGTAAAAAGGTTGAGAATTGGCTTTTTCTCCAGTTGGCAAAAATGGTTTATCCAGGATGCACTAAGATGCTGTGTCGAAAGTGAAGTGGAGATGTGTTTGTTGAAGATGAATTGAAATTAGGTTTGTCAAGGCTGTACTGAAGATGATTTTGTGTAGGTAAATTTACTTTAAGTGTACTGAGGATGGAGTGAAGATGTGTTTGTTAAAGATGATTTGATGGTATGTTTGATGTTTGTTAGGGGTAATGTAAATGTAGGTTTATTGTAAGTGTTTTAAAGATTAACATGGTGATGTCATCCAGTGTATTGAAAGTTGTGGTAAGTGATAGTGTTGAGGGAGACATACTGCACTCACTTGCAAATATTGGTACTATTTTTCAGGTGAAGAAGCTATATACACATGGATGTGATCACCCCAGGTACTGTCAGGGTATGGGTTAGGGCCAGTAATAGCCTTCTTTTGTGATTAATATCTTTACAGATAGTGAAACCAGTAAGTTGTCGAATGTTCAGCTTACATGTAAATTGATAGTTATCCCGTATATTATTTGTTTGCAGTTGGTAGTCCTGACAAATGTACCCTTAACATTTCAGGTGAAGAAGCACTCTACTCTACAAGTGAGATCACCCCAGGTACAGACAAAGTGCAGGGAGTGTGGGTTGGAGCTTTGAAAGTTGATGATGTGCAAAAGACTGCTGCATACATATATGAGTGGTGCAAGAAAAATCTAGTTCCTGATGGGGCTCGTGACCTTTTGGTAAGTTAAATGCCTTGTAACGGTTTGAACCATTAATGGAAATTAAATGTTTGATGACAATATGTGGTGTAAGGTGGTTTGATTGAATAAGTAATGGAAGAGTAAGAGAGATGTGTGGTAATGAAAAGAGTGTAGTTGAGAGAGCTGACAAGGATGTGCTGAAATGGTTTGGACTTCTGGAGAGAATGAGTCAGGAAAGGTTTACAAAGAGGATATATCTGTCAGAAGTAGAGGGAACAAGGAGATGCAGGATACCAAATTGGAGATGGTAGGATGGAGTGAAAAAGATTTTAAGGCCTGAACAAGAAGGAGGGTGAAAGGCATGCATGGAATAGAATGAATTGGAATGATGTGGTGTAGTGGGGTTGACTTACCGTCAGTGGACAGAACCAGGGCATGTGAAGCATCTGGGGTAAACCATGGCAAAGTCTGTGGGGCCTGGATATGGATAGGGAGCTGTAGTTTCGGTGGATAACACATGACAGCTAGAGAATGGATGTGAGTGGATGTGGCCTTTCTTTGTCTGCTTCTTGGCAGTACCTCACTGACGCCGGGGGGGGGGGATGCTATTTCCTGTGGGGCAGGATAGCACCAGAAATGGATCAAGGCAAGCAAGTATGAATATGTACGTTTATATATGTGTATGTATGTGTATTTATATGTCTGCATGTGTATTTATATGTATATGTAAGTGTATTTGCTTATGTGTATATATTTGTATGTGAGTGGATGGGTCTTTCTTCCTCTGTTTCCTGGCACTACCTCGCTAACACAAGAAACGGTGATCAAGTAAAATATATATATATTTATATACATAGCTACCTCGCTAATGCAGGAAAAGGCAAATATGTATGAAAAAATATATTTATTTATTTATTATACTTGATCGCTGTTTCCCGCGTCAGTGAGATATCGCCAGGAAACAGACGAAGAAAGACCCATCCTCCCACATACACACATATATATATACATGCACATATATGCACAGTACATATATATACATACCAACATATACATATATACATACATACACGATCACATGCATATACATATATATGCATATACATATTCACGCTTGCTCGCCCCCATCCACTCCTGATGGCACCCCACTCCATAGGAAATAGCATCGTCACCCCCCCTCGCCGGCGAGGTGGCACCAGAAGACAGAAAACGGCCACATTTGCTCACACTCAGTCTCAGGCTGTTATGTGTAATGTACTGAAACCACAGCTCCCTATCCACATCCAGGCCCCCCACAGACCTTTCTGTGGTTTACCCTATATGCTTCACATGCCCTGGTTCAGTCCAATCACAGCACGTTGACCCTGGTATACCACGTCGTTCCATTTCACTCTATTCTGTGCATGCCTTTCACCCTCCTTCATGTTCCGGCCCAACCGCTCAAAATCCTTTTTACTCCATCCTTCCACCTCCAATTTGGTCTCCAACTTCTCCTTTTTTCCTGCACCTCTGAAACATATATCCTCTTTGTCAACCATTCCTCACTCATTCGTTCCATTTGTCCAAACCATTTCAGCATGCCCTCTTTTGCTCTCTCAACCACACTCTCTTTATTAGCACAATCTCTCTTACCCGTACATTACTTACTTGATCATACCATCTCGCACCACATGTTTTCCTTAAAGATTTCATTTCCAACACATCCACTCTCCTCTGTACAACTCTGTCTATAGCCCATGCCTCGCAACCACGATATTTTTGGAACTACTATTCCTTCAAACATACTCATATTTGCTCTCCAAGATAATGTTCTCTCCTGTCACATGTTTTTCATCTCTCCCAGAACCTTCGCCCCCTCCCCCACCATATGACTCACTTCTTCCATGGTTCCATTTGCTGCCAAGTCCAATCCCAGATATCTAAAACATTTCACTTCCTCCAATTTTTCCCCATTTAAACTCACTGCCCAACTAACTCGTCCCTCAACCCTTCTGAACTTAATAACCTTGCTCTTATTCACATTTACTCTCAGCTTTCTCCTTTTACACACTTTTCCAAACTCAGTCACCAACTTTTGCAGTTTCTCACTCGAATCAGCAGGCAGTGCTGTATCATCGGCGAACAACAATTGACTCACTACCCAGACCCTTTTATCCCCAGCAGACTGCATATTTGCCCCTTTCTCGAAAATTCTTGCATTTATCTCCCTAACCACCCCATCCATATACAAATTAAACAGCCATGGGGACATCACACACCCATGCCGGAGACCGACCTTCACTGGGAACCAACCACTCTCCTCTTTTCCTACTCGTACACATGTCTTACATCCGTGATAAAAACTCACTGCTTCAAGCAGCTTACCTCCCACATCATATAATCTTAAGACCTTCCACAAAGCCTCTCTATCAACTCTATCATTTGCCTTCTCCAGATGCATAAATGCTACATACAGATCCAATTTTCTATTTCTCATATACATTATTCAAAGCAAACACTTGATCCACGCATCCTCTACCATTTCTAAAACCACACTGCTCCTCCCCAATCTGATGCTCTCTACATGCCTTCGCCCTCTCAGTCAATACCCTCCCATACAGTTTTCCAGGAAAACTCAAAAGTCTTATACCTCTATAGTTTCAACACTCACCTTTATCCCCTTTGCCTTTGTAGAATGGCACTATACATGCATTCCGCCAATCCGCTGGCACTTCACCATGACCCATACATACACTATATATTCTTACCAACCAATCAACAATACAGCCATCCCCTTTCTTAATAAATACAACTATTATACCATCAAATACCGGCGCCTTACCGGATTTCATCTTTCGCAAGGCTTTAATAACCTCCTGTCTCTCCACCAAACCACTCTCCCTGACTCTCTCACTTCGCACACCACCCCGACCAATACACCCTACATTTGCCACTGTATCTTCAAACACATTCAACGAATCTTCAAAATACTCACTCTATCTCCTCCTCACTCCATCACTGCCTGTTATCACTTCCCCCTTGCCCCCTTCACCAATGTTCCCATTTGTTTTCTGGTCTTACGCACATTATTTACCTCCTTCCAATATATATTTTTATTCTCCCTAAATTTTAACGGTACTCTTTTACCCCAACTCTCATTTCCTCTATTTTTCAACACTTGCACCTTCCTCTTTATTTTTTTTTTTTTTTTAATATGTTGAAGGCTCCAGTCACGGACAAAAGTCCACATCAAGGCCGGACCCTAATTGAAATATGGAGAGAGTTGAGAAATTGGGAAAAACAGACAGGGAAAGTATTTACAAATTTTTGAGAAAGT
>JAYMFT010374416.1:0-15688 GCA_038088735.1 Panulirus argus
GCAATACCTGATCTCATTGTCCCGTATATCTTGCCAAAGATACGAGACAAGAAATACTATGACGTGATATCCCACTTAGGAAATATAATCACACAATTCGATCTTCTTTATCCTTTTTTAAGTACTATCGGTAAAACTCCATTGGGAACCAGCGAAGATATGCAAGGCTGGCGACTACCGAGGTTTAATCAGTCTCATTAGCAAAACAAATCTGGAGAGAGACCGACACTTAATGCGGGAAAAAAAAATAAAGTGTTGCAGTAGGTTTGTGCGAAAGGTATCACGGAGGAGGTAGTGGAAAAGTGGAAAATGAGAGAAGGTTGGGAAAGAGACTAAGTTATTTCATAATACGCCAAAAAAGTTTATGATGAGGAGGCTACACAGTGGAGATGATATATATATATATATATATATATATATATATATATATATATATATATATATATATACACACTGGAGACATAGTAAACTATGCGAAATTATTTCACAAATTTTCTCATTCATCAGTTAAAAATATATGATAATGGAGGATAGAGAGGAAAGGGATATGGAAGGAAAAGAAAAATACACAGAGGTGAATCTTAAGCTCCAAATGTGATTGAAAGTTCAAGATATTCCTAATGTTTTTGAGATGGGATGGGCAGGAGGTCACAGATAGCAAGAACATTGTTAGGCAAGGCATAGGTAGGATACCAAAGTATCTTATATCATGTGTGGCATAATAAGTAGATGAAATCTCTCCACATACGCTCAAGAAGCTTTCAGAAACACTCGATAGGCCACTCTAGACATTAGAAATTGATGAGATATTGATCAGCGCTGCGAGAGTGGAGAAGAAGCAATATTGTTCCTACTTCAGTAAAAGTAAATAGGAAAAGAGGTGAATCTCAGGTTTGTTCAATACCAGGAAAAACAAAGATGTGAATTTTTGGAAGAGTGAAACTACGGAATAATATACGGCAAAGGTTACGAAGAAATATGTCATGTACAAGACCTCTTTTATACGCCTATGATACAGTAAATACTGACAAGTAGGCCCCACGCGGCCCATGGATAAGTTTCTATGCCATACACAATAGGTAATGATATCATATAAAAAAGAATTGTTTTTTTCCATATGCAAATTTTACAGTCATGAAAACTGGTAGTACTATTTTTGTGTATTTGGTAATGGAATTACGTTATCATCACAGTATTTTAGTAATAGCATTTGACACGAGAGGAAAATAAAAAAAAAAAAGGGAAAAATGTGATTGTCCATGAAAGAGATGTCAATAAATATCATATCCTGGCTGACTAAAAGCTGGGCAAACCCGACCCGAAATGAACGATAAAAGACGAAAAAATAAAAAAAGAAAAATGAGTTGGATGAGTGATATACGTGTTGCTGGGCTGACAGAAGGCAGTCGACTTTACCCTACACAGACGGCTTTTCAAAAAAGGATTTTCATTCTCAAGAAGGCACGAGAGAGAGACACACCACCTTACACGAGCCGAAAATTAGGGGAATGGGAACAGAGGACTCTTATTAATCTTTTCAAACGGAGCCGGAGTAATCAGGGGCATTCCTCAGGGATTGCCCATAGTAAGGCTGTTAATCCCGACCTGTGTCAGTGATTTAACATCGGTACTTGAATAATACACGTGACTATTAATCCAGTTAATGTATTCATGGGAAAGAAATGAGTGTTGGATTGAATTAACCATTTAGAGAGACTTAGGCTTTAACCGCCGGCTATGGTCAGATACATGGCAGGGGAAGTGCAACTTAGTCGTATGCAATGTAATGAAAATGGAACAGTGAAGAGAGAGACTATACAAGGTGTCACTAGTTGGCCTCCTTTCACCGTATCCCATGTTCATCAATTTACACTTAATAGGGTTGGGCTTCAGCTATGTTCCTGACCACAGCTGGAGTATGTCCGTTTCTTTATAGAGGATAAATTATACGAGTCTAAATGAAGAAGGTCACTTAGGAACTTAAGTAGGACACGGCTTATCACAAACCTCCACATTAGGAGGATTCTTGAAGACGTAGATTATCTGCTGGTTAATATGAAGGCTGCTTTCAAGAACATGCACAGAGAAAGGTCTCAAGAACAAATTTTACGACATACACTAAATTCGAGCAAGCAAGACTAGCCGGTAATCCCACTTGAGGGAACGACCACTTCTGATAGAATGGCTACGAACAGCAAGCAAGATTATGCTTAAAATATTAGGGGCAGAGTTGAAAGGATACGATTGCGGGAAGAAGAGAGAAAGATGAAGAGGAGACTTTATTTCAACTTTGAAGCTCCTATATCGATTTGACGGTGTCATTAATGAGTAGGTATTTAGAACTTGAATAAAAAACAATAGATTATTAAAAGGGCTCAGCAAAAAAACTAGATAGGAATTTACTGGAAGGAAACTTACAGAAATAAGAGCAGGGTGAGTGAAGAAACTATAAATGAAAAGAAAATATAATTAAAATCATAGTTAAAGAGATGGGACTCACGCATGTAGAGCTGTCCTCTACTGTTGCACAAACGAAGAGTCAAATACACATTTCAAATGCACACACACTCAGACACACACACCAAAGCCTATCTCTGATACATGTTACAGTCACGCAGGTAACACCTATATAAAGCTTTACTTTGTATCACATTTTGTACTACCTTTCCAGCCAACTAGTGGTATTGCCAACAAAAGTTACTAAACACGGACAAAATCTCATTCCATGTTTTTCTAAGCATCTGTCTTCAAATTCCTTTGGTAATCATAAGCCTCCGTAATCCAGTGATATCTTTTCATGTCCAAATACTGTTATTATATACAGTTCCATTCCTCGCCCCCAGGTCATCCACGACAATCCCGCCATGGTCGAGGGGAGAGGAATTCGAAAGTGAGCAGCCTAGTATTTGCGTGAAGACAAAACCGTTAATTAGGAGATTCATGAATTCTGAAAAGACGTTTACGTAATTTTTGCAGCTTTCTTTAGGTAATTATCAAAGCTTTCTTGAGGTGATTTCGATAGCTTTATCTTTACTGCCCACAGCTTTCTTAATGTCCACAGCTTTGTTAACTTAATCGACAGCTTTCTTAATGTCCACAGCTTTGTTTACTTAATCCACAGCTTTCTTAATGTCCACAGCTTTGTTTACTTAATCCATAGCTTTCTTAATGTCCACAGCTTTGTTTACTTAATCCACAGCTTTCTTAATGTCCACAGCTTTGTTTACTTAACCCACAGCTTTTTTAATTCCACGGTTTTGTTAACTTAAGGCCCACAGCCCTCTTGGCTTAACGCCCGGAGATTTCCTTACGTAATCTTCAAAGCTTTCAAAACTTGACTTTGAACCGAATAAGGAAAGAACACGACACATTAAAGGCAAGACGGTCCGAGCAGTGGAAAACTTTTAGTGTGATGAAAAAGCTTTTTCTTTTTCTTATTTCTCAATTTACATTATAGCTCGGCTGAGGAAGGAAAACAGGGACAAGAATCCATCGTCGCTGACCCTGAAAGGGGCGGCACGAAGAGAAGACATGGCTTTGCCTCCTGTGTGACGGGATTAGTTGCTCGAATTACAAAGGACGTCAGAGTTGCCCCTTCTCATGATCCCACAAATAGATTGCACGATTCCCTAGGAACACAGTGACTGGCTCAAGGTTTGTCGTTAAGTCCGATACATTTTTTTTTACAATATTTGTTTTTGGATTGGACACACGAAATTCTGGTTAGGATGTTGTGGGTAGATGAAGTGAAACTTCCGTACAAAACGTAACGTCATCTAGAAGATCGTGTGGTTTAATGGATTTAATGTTAACATCAACCTTGGGATCGATTATGAAACTTTATACAACTTTTTAGCATCAATCTTTATACTCGTGTGTAATATAAAGAACCCAGTGCGCCTGCCTGTCTGTCTGTCTATGTCTTGTTTGACCGTTGTCTAAATACTCCAAGGTCACCGAATCCATCTCAACCATATTTTGTAGGATGATAATTTGGAACACGGGGCACGTTGACGGGGGAATTACATCCCTCTCGCTCGACTCTTCAGATCCCAGGTAGGGCGAGGGATGACATATGCCCGTAACCACTTTGGTTGACATGCGTACTGAGCAGCATCTTGATGATGATGATGAAGGTATCACTCATTTCTGTACCCCAACTACGAGCTGCTGAATATAGACTTGTAAGTGACGCTGTAAGACCTCAAAGGGCCTTGGAGTCTTATTACATTAGCTATATTACCACTTACTTAGGTGGGTTATCAAAGATGAATAAGGAAAAAAAAATGCTGCATTTGAGTTTATGAAAATCCCAAACTTGCCCCCAGTTACACATATCAAATCGTACATAGAGCTCAGAGGCAACAAGATCATCCTTCGAGGCTCGGCCAACGCGTGGAACCTGCCTACGACACCCTCCGAGACGGTAGGGGCGCCGTCAACACTAAAAAGCTTAGGTGGAACCTACTTCCAGTTCCTGCGACTAAACCATCACACATGAGATGCTGTCAGTGACACACGGAACTCGCTCACGATTCCATGACATAAAGAATTCCTCAATCACTTGAGGATGCGACTCCCGTAGCTGGTGTAAGACGAGGCAGCAAGGGAAGCAAGTGAACTCGTAAAGACGCACGATAAAAGTGTCATGAAATCTACTTTCTGTGGGGAATTAACACTCCCTCTTGACGAGAGGAAGAGCTAAGGAGAGAGACTCGCTTTCAGCATACCCACTCCTACACAGGAGGGGAAATGATGACTGGTTTCATATTCCAAGTAATACAGTCGAGAAATCATTTTTACGACCGAAATGGTGTGTGTGGGAAGGACGACTTGAACGGCGTTAATGGCTCTAAGATTAAGACCTGAGCGATGAATTATACCTACGTAAACTCATAATTCTCCAGTAGCTCACTCTTGATATACTCCAGTGGGACTTTAACACACGTATTACTACCATAAACTCGTAATGCCTCAGAAGTTCAAGTTAATACCGCGCAGTGGGAGCAAGGAGCTGTGAATTACTTTGCAAGTCGGAGATAATATCTGAAGCTTCACACAGTTGTTGGTCACGCTAGAGTAGTTCCGGTTGGAACAAAGGAAAGGGGGACTTGGCATGTGTTATGTACGAGGCCATCCCTTCCACTACGGACCGAAATAGAACCATGAGACGTCAGACGTCTTCATTACCCTTTAAAACTATACGTCTCGTCACTCAACCTGTCTCTTGCTAAATCCCCTATTTATCTGCATCGATTCCTCCTCCCCAGAAGAACAGCTGAGAATGTGTCGACCGAGGAATATGAAATACATTCATGCTTGACGCGAGGAAAATGAGGGAAGGAGGAATAAAGGATAAAGTGCGAGTAGCACTTAGGAAAGACCCGACAGAAGTATCAGTCGGAGGACAATGATGCTGGCGCAGATGTGTAATCTGCAGACACAGAGAAAGGATTCCAAAACAAGTGGCTTCTCCCTACCTACCCATCTCTCTCGTCGTATTAGTAGACGGAAGAGACCAATGAAGTTTGCCAGTATTTCGTCTTTGAAAAATCTGTACGTCTTTCCAGTCTCATCACACTAATCTGTTACTTTCTGATTTCTTCCATAACCATGAGCAGACTAGAAAGAACCCAGTGGTCTGTAGCAGTTTGAATTTCCTTTGTATTCCTCTATATTCCTTTATATACCATGTAGCACAGAAAAAAATATAGAGACGAATCATTTTTATAGGATGTATAAGTGTAAGATACGCCCTAATCTGACGACAGCTGCAGAATCTCTGGAGAAGACAAGAGACTTCGCGTGGTAACCTCTGTAGGCAGTGGGTTGTAGACAGCAACGGGCCGGAGGTTGTATTAAAGACCTGATTTATGAGCGTTCAAGTGGTGTCCCAGACCACTATACACCCTCAGCTGTCAGGACTGTTGTGTCATTAAAACCTAGCTATCGGGCTGGTCAACATCTGTTCCCTACACTTACCCTACCCATGAGTACGAGGAAGTTAATCTAACGTAAGCAAGCGTGTAAGGCTTTAAATATCTTATCTTACAAAGTAATTCAGAGCTCCTTGCTCCCATTGCGCGGTATTAACTTAAACTTCACAGGAATTATGGGTTTATGGTAGTAATACATTTCTTAAGTCTCACTGGGGGATATTAGAGTGAACTGCTCAATAATCATTAGTTTGCACTGGTATAATTCATTGCTCTGGTCCGAGACTTATAAAACCATTCACGCCTTTCAGGTAGTCCTTCACACGCAATTTTGGTCGTAAAAATGATTTCTCGACTGTATTACTTGGCATCTGAAACTAAGTCATCATTTCCCTTCCTCCTGTGTAGGAGTGGATATGCTAGAAGCGAATTACCCTCCCAAGCTCCCTCCCTTGTAAAGAGGTTGTGTTAATTCCCCACAAAATGAATTCTAAGACCTCTTTGTGGTACGGTTTTACAAGCCGACCACATCCCCTTGCTGCCTCATCATATACCAGCCACCAAGATCATATAAATGCTCATGTGATTAAGGAATGAATAAGCGAGTAAATGAATAAGTGATCTTCATGGATATCATGTCACTTTGCAAGGTGTCATTCTTTGACGCTCTCCATTTCACTTACAGGTTCTGTATCATTGCTAAATAACTATATACATATTCCCTCGGGGAAGTCATTTACATCGATCTCTTAATAGCACCTGGTGACAATGAATCCTTAGAGACCCTACATCCAATTGCTAGGTTCAACATGTATTTGCTAGGCTTCCCTTATTCAGTAATTTTATATCCATGAAACCAACCTTGGATTCTAACTTCTTTTTTAATAGTATCTGCTGGACTATATGGAGGGACATCTGTCAATTCACAAATACGCAATCCACCGTTCCATATCTCTAGTCAACGATGTTGCTTGTTCCCGAGTATGGGGAGAAAACCTTTGCTTTTCTTCTGCTAATGTTAAGGGGAACATCTTTCTCAGTTGCGTTAAGATTAGACCACCTCACTTGGACCTTCAGATCTGTGTCGCTTATGTACAGTCTCCCAAAAAAGTTTCTAATGATCTACAACTGGCCGACCGAGATTAAAACTTAACTTCGCTGCCGCCCTGATGCAGTTGTAAACTGCATCAGGATGGCAGCTTAGTCAAGTGTTAATCTCAGTCGGCCTGCTGTAGATTATTAGAAAAATTACGTCCGGGGGGACGATATTTTTTGGGGAGACTGTACCTATGTAACAAAGACGCGAGGGAGATCTGTTTTCCACAATCTCCCTTTTGAATCAAGCGTATCGATCCTACCAACGACAATACTCTTAATTCCTGAATATCTTCTCCATTAGCTATGCAGATCACGGCTGCAAATGACAGCGTTCTCTCGTTCCAAGTCACTCCTCTGTCAACTGGCTGGTATTCATCAATCACTTTCTTCAGCAAAATCACGCTGTTCCTAATCCGATAGTGTCGGTGGCTCAGGTCTAATAGTGCAAAGACATTGTATAAGCCAAGTAAATTATTACATATGTCCTCGTTTCAATTAGGTATCTTTGACAATTTTTTTCAAAGGATCTCTGATGGTCTATTTTTCGGTCACCCTGGATCAATCACCGTATCATTTACCTTCATATCATTTACACTAGCTTGGCCCATTGCCGTCAGCACTGTCACTTTGCATCAAGTTACTCGCACAGACTTGTAGACGTATCCATAAACCCTTTGTAGTCAGCTCGCTCACTTCTCGCCACCATTACAACACCCACTACTACCTGTTGATGGTCGGCCGACACACAACACGAGCTAATGAGGATCACCGTCAACTGCTGTCGTTGTTGCAACACCAAGAACACACGACGCACGAGTCGCCCACCTTGCCATCGCTCACGCAACACCCACCACTCGCGAAGTACCGCATCTCCTCGCGAAATAAACACTCGCGGCTTCCGCGCCAGACCACTTGACTTCAATCGGCTATATGTGGAAGGACTGCTGCCGCGTCACTGGTGAGTCAGCTGCGTGGGTGGCGGGGTGAGGGAGGGAGGAGTAACATGACTGTGTGTGTAACGCGACTCTGCAACACCCCCTGGAGGGACTGTGTGCTCGCGGGGAGGCCGGAGCAAAAAAAGGAGAGATTCATGAGTCACTAGTTAATGTTTTTTGTAGATCGAGGAAGGAGAGAGAGAGAGAGAGAGAGAGAGAGAGAGAGAGAGAGAGAGAGAGAGAGAGAGTTAGGTTTAGAAAAAGAGCATCGTGGACAAAACACTAGCCCAAAGACGAGCCTTATCTTCATCAGGAGACTGTCTTAAAGACCAACTAGTCAACCTACGGGGGCTCTGAGGGAAGAACCCCCTGAAGAGGAGAAGGAAATATGCGAGAAGATAAATGACAGTTTTAAAAGTGTTATCACAGTGGAGGATGATATTACACTAGCGTTAGGAGAACGGGAAGGGGCAGAAGTTTCGGAAATTATGAAGACCGAAAGAAAAATGCCTTTAAAACAGCTTGACCCTTATAAAGTCCATAGACCTAACGAGGTCTCTCTAGATGTGCTGAAATACTGCTCATTACAGAACTAGAGGAGCGAAAGAAGGCCCCATTGTGGTTATTACTTAGCAGGAGAAAAGTTGTGCGAATCGATGTCTGAAAAGATCTAAGGGTGGACAACGTGTACCTAATCTGTCACCAGAGTTACACAGTAGGAGTACGGTGACAGGAGCAACCGGTCTGTTGGCGACGATTGATATTACATTCAAGCACACAAATAAGGTGTTCAGTAACTTATTCTCAATATGTAGTAGACCAAATATGGGTTATGCCTCTTGGGTCTGGTCACCGCACGTAAAGAAACACAATGAGATGATTGAGAAGGTCCAGGGGAATAGCATAGAAGATGGTACCTGAATCAAAACTCGGCTACAGCCAAAGGTTGTGGGCTAAGCAACGGTCCACAATGGAAGAGAGAGGAGAAAGGGGTGACCCGATTACATCCTGGAAGTTCCAAAATTCAATGGAAGACGTTGACAGTGACTAGTTCTTCACAGGTTGAAGTACGAGTTACCACAAGCCATGATCGGAAGCTGAGGAGGAGGCTCGTCAAGAAGGATGTGAAGACTACTGGTTTCGTGCAAGGATAGCGGATGATTGGAACAGTCTAGACGAGGAGACTAAATGCCAGCAGCTTACAAGTACGAGAGACTAGGCCACTCGAGTATAAAGCTCTCTCCTCGTAATTTTCAAATAGGCGATTACACACACACGGGGCAAAAGACGGGGTAACAGGAGTATAAACCTCTGTATATATAACGCACAAACAGTAATGATAAATGGTAATTACACACACACACAAACGGGCCTCTGTCGTGTAGTGGTTAGCATTACTGTTAATTCGGAACGGGCTAGCCCGGGGTTGGACCTCCATGGGTTCGAATCCTGGGCGTGGCAGTCGGCCCACACCCAACCCAGGCGCTCATCTTCCCCTTGGGGTCAATCGATATACGAGTACCTGGCTTAGGCTAGTGTGTCTGTCTGTCTGTCTACTAGCCAATCCCTCTCCTCGTATTCCTCGTTGTCCTCGACTCCCTCAGCCTCTCACACCTTTCCCTGTCTGTCTTCATCCCTCCTCCCCCTCACGCACAGCACACTCAAGTTATCAAGAAAGTCGTCAAGGTTAAACTGGCAAAAGGTTAGAGAGAGATAGAGCTTTGTCCCTCCTCCCACTAGCTATCTCCCTGCTGCATAAATCACGTGAACAATGCTCATACAAGAAGCCGCTTCGTTGAGCATCTTATTCGTCATCATTATTCTCTGTCTTTTATCACTCGACGACAACAAGCCCAAGTCTACAGTCTCGTCATGATCTTTTGCTGTTATTCCACCACCTTCGTGGATTAAGTCGGAAGACTTCATGAAAATGTGATGGAGATGACCTGTGCTCGCGTCGCCTGCTCTCCTTCCTTCCTCGGTGACTGCTATGAGGATTCCCCGTGTAAGATAAGGGCTGGTTGGAGCCACAGTTTTCCAAGTCTCCTCGTTATCATTTTCATTCCTCATCGAGGCTTCGAAAGGATGCTCACTAGTGAGGACCCAATGGACACTGGATGATGCACAGGGACAAGACTACCTCGCTAAATTTTCTCTTGGTCTCGAAGGCATCACAGACGGATGACCACATTTTACGTCATGGTATAACGTCTGGAAGTGGTATACTTTCTGTGCTTTGCATGCAACTCTGGCCCTGTTACTACCCTCGTACGCTGCGATAAACTTACTTATGAGAGAATCCTACGGTCTTGGAAATAGAAAATACCGAATGGAAAAGGGACAATAATACATCAACCTAGATCCAAAAATTCCCTGGTCACGACATTCTCTGCAAGGTCTGACGTGATAACAGTGCAAATGACATACACAACGAGTAGGGGTATATATTAGAGAGCCCCATAGGACGTCCAGTCGTTTCACCTCAAAAATTACGGAACATTTCCGGGGCCCATAGACATATCATTACACCCCACTGTGATTGGCACCTCAGGTATACACACACACACAAACACACACACACGAATTCACCATCCGGCAACAATTTGCAGTCTCAATGGGCCGACTCGAAGTCAAGGCGATGTCCACACGAGCGGGAAAAAGATCGACGCGGACAGAAACATCAAAGGCAAATTGTAACGCGCCACTGGGACTGCTGTTGCCGTCTCGCTCATTATGAACCTCACGACTAGCACTGCGCCTCAGACACAGGCAGACACGTGACGGCTGACCAACGCTTATAGTTCCCCATTAACGGGAGTGTTGTGCATCAGTTAAATGTTTCCAGACACACGAGTGTTCCCAGAAGGTTAACATTAACTCAAGAAGGGAACGATAGTGAAAGCGTGTTACCACATACGCTTCCAGGAGCAATAAAATCTCAGTCATGGAAATATCATAACATTAAATGATCTCTGGGAAATACCGAAAATTTTGTTACATCATACACACTTTAAACCTAACTTACAAATGCGATATTTTTTCTTATGGCCCCCTATTTACTGATGAAAAATAAAAGATAGTTCAGACACCGAAAGGAATGATTGTAATAACTTTACAGTCTAAATATATATATATATATATATATATATATATATATATATATATATATATATATATATATATATATATAAGTACGATCCACAAGGATTCAGTTTGCGTCGTATTTTCATACGTGAAGACTGAGCTCTCTGCACTAGTGAATGCTCGTCACTCATACTAACGCTTAACTAGTGAAGACTCGTCACAACACTATACCAGCATATGTCACTAGCATTTCACTAATGAAGACACGTCACCAGAACAATACACAAGAATAATTTGAAATATTTTATATTTCTTCTCACTTCCTTTTGCTTAATTATGACACAGAGTTTCACTCTTATCCAACCATAAACCATCCTTGCGGCATGTTCGAAATCAAAATTATACAATCATCATGATGCTCAACTGCCTACTGTACGTAGAGAGAGTACCATTATTCATAGCTCCCAAAAGATCTCGACAGGATAGACAGCTTAGGTTCATAAAGTTCTGTGCCAAATATGTCAGCATTATCTTCAGGTGATCTGAAGAAAACAATCTTGTGTTTACTCTCAGACTGTCAATGAAACTTTAAACTTCCATTGATACGAAAAGATTTATATAAAAATTGGATTTGTCCTCGTAAACCATGGACGCCCCTGGCTGAGACGCACACAGCACGAAGCAACAGTAAGTTCTCCATGGCGTGTTTCAAAACAGACTCAATTCCTTGGTTGTTATTTAAAACTTAGATGCGTAAACATTTTCGAGTACAATTTACATGAGTGGTGAAAAAGTCGCATATACTTAAGAGCTTGGACAAACAATTGACAGAAAAACATATTTGTTACTTGTCTGGAGAAATCAAAATTGTCGAAACAAAAACAGAGGAATGTCAAATAAGAGAAAACGTTTATACACAGATGGGAACCTATGCAACACATTTATCTGTGTTCAGTGGTACAGAGGTGTTATCACAATATATCCCAATATGTAATAATTCAATTATCCTGACGTCTAATTAATGTTACTGTGATCTATTATCGAGTAGTTATTGGTGAGAAACTTTATGACAAACTGGCCATCGTAGGCTTTACAACCATAAAATTTACAGTAAACTAATTACTACAATAATGTCCAAAGCTGAGAGGTAAGGAGTTTACAGTGGTATATAGTATTCACGGTCTCAGATACCACCGCTGACATCGGTTCTCATTTCATGAGTCATAGTAACTTTATGCGCCTAGGGCACAGTAATTATATTTTCCTGAAGTAAAGGACACAGAGCTAAACCCCAAATTGCTCATTGATTTCAAAATACTAATACAGACTTCATAGTTGCTAAGATTAGGATAGAAATTGCTTAGTGATCTTTTAAACACTAATTACCGACTCCGTATTTGTCAGAATTAGGAAAACGAAATGCGGAACCTAAACACACAATATCAAGCCGATCTATACCAAAAAGAAAGCTATAGAAATATTCTAGCAGCATCTGAAAGTCGTTAAAACATGTTCCGTCTCACTCAAGAGAGGCGATTCTTACTTCCCGGAGGAGTTTTGTGATGTGTTGGCATTCTTTGAAGAAAACGATTCCCCTGATGTTGGGATTGGATGATCCTTCGTCTTTTTTTCTTTGGTCTTTTTCAGCGGCAGATCCCAGGGCAAGTCTTTGATGAACAGTTAATTGAATCATATTTCCCCTCCTTTTTCTATGTCAATATTCCTTGGCTTTTTTCTTTCTTTTTTTTTCAAATTTTAAACGTGATGCCTCCAATTTTCTCTGAGCACTCCCCAATAATGGCTCGAGTTGCTGCAGACTTCAAGTTTTTCATCATCACAGGAACCACAAGAGCTGAATTTTGATTTTTTAAAAGACTTCCACTGCGCGCTTCAAGCATGTTCTGTTCTCTCTCACTTTTTCGCCAAAATTTTACATACGTTAAACATAATGCTTCCATTTATTCCGCTTTTCCTTTCTCTCGTTTCTTATTTCATCAAACTCGAACCCGATTTCCTATTATCCTTCCTTCTCTTATTCAACATCTATCTTCATCTTGTAGGTGCTACTGACATTGTCGATTCAGGATTTTGTGGAAATTAAGGAAAAGATTCCCAAGAATATAACTACGATTAGTTTAGACGCCTCCTGAGACACAAGAAGAAGAGACCGACTCTTAGCAGAAATTTTTGATAAGCACGATTTGATGCTTTGATATACACGATGCGATTCAGTTTCGATTTGATTTAACGTGCCGATATCAAATTGAGAGTAATCCCTTCCCAATATGTCTGTGCGTAGGTTCTACCTAAACTAGCTTGATAGTGCCCAAATGCAATCCGCCGAGATGCCTAGTTGCTACTCGAGAATACCAGATTTAATCCCAGCTACCAATAAGGATCGCAATGAAAATGTTTTAGTTGAAGACCAAACTAGAACAAATGAGCAACAGAAAGTATTTTGAGGCAGATGTCAATACTAATTTAATGATCCTTCAAACATTCTTAAAGTATCAGGCGAATCAGAATGGTTCTTTATCCAATGTACTGCCTTCAAGAGTCTGCCTGGAAAATGTCTCTGGGGCAGTTATGAGACCACACGACACAGGCTGATACTCTGAAGAAGCTGTCGTGTCGTGTCGATCGCCATCTGACCTTGGAAAAGAATATTTTTTTCCCCAGGAGATCCTGGATATGTCATATGAAAAATGCCTTTGCAGCTGGACTAATGTCACCGAGACTATATTCTCATCCCACAGGATCCATCGTCAAGCCCTGCCAACCGCTTGGACGTCTTCGGCAATATTTCAAAATCTCATACTGCAGAGGATCCTTCCTTTTCCATCAGATTTAGCGCCTTCTAAAATTCAGTAATTATCACTGTGCTCATGCTAATTCAGTAGATTCCATTGGTGCTTTCCTAGTCTCTGCATACAGACCTTTTTCAGCAGATATTTATTCAGAATCTCCATGTTGACTCTGCATTTATATTGGGTAACCTTGCTCTTACTCAGAAAAGGCGCTTCTACTGTAAATGGAATTTCTGGCTCGTTAACAACAGCTCGTAGTGCCTTCGACATCATCTTAACGACTGTGCGACCTCTGTCCTTAAACCGGATACGGGGCTTCAAACCGTACTTGAAGGAAACCTACCTCAAGATTCATCACCGAATACACAGCTACTCCAATACTATCGGGATCTTGTTGCAGTATTAGAACCGGATTCAGATACCACTCGCCTAACATCTTCAATGTTGTCTTCCCTGTGTCATTATTCCGTTCCTCCAACTCGCTGGCCGTCGAGAGGCAAGGTGATGTCTGCAGCTGGCTCACTCGAACAAACCTGGTATTTCACATTTCAACCAAACGAAACGGAGTCCACATCTATACTACGACATCTGGACGCCGAATTTGTTCTCTTCTTGCCACTTGACCATTAGATATCCATCCATAACATGTATTAGAGACACTGGGGCCTGCCTGTAGGAAGAGTTCGAGTGCTCCCAGATTCCCAGATGATCTCAGTAGCACGTCTCACCACAAAATCATCTGCTGAAGACACCATCCGCTGCTTCACATCCTCCCTGTCATGTTCAAGTAAATTATGTATACTGTCATCCTGAGGCTGTGCTGCCATCTACAGCTCATAATAGACTAGCACCATCTGGTCTTCTGCCATGATATCTCTCAATGCCACCTTCGACGCCGAAGTCAAGAACTGCAGCTCCTTCCTCGATGTCCATAATTGTCATACAGATCCATCACACCACAGTGCTCATCCTTGGGACTGTGATTCGATACTTCTCGGCTTGCGGTCAAAGCTCTCTCAGGACAGATCACAAGACACGAAAATTTTGCCCCTGTTACCGGTTCTTTGTTGCGCTATTTCGGCTAAACTCCTCTGACGAGTATTCAGACCAAGTGTCACCATACCTCTCCTTGCATTATGCTATTTCACGAGTGTTGCATGACCCTCTTGCCTCTGGTGGACTATGTCATTAAAACTGATCATCTGCAGCTGCTTAAAGAGTATCTAACACTGTAAAAAATCTCTCGCACGTTCCCCACCCAAATCTTTTAGTATTAATCATGGCAGACTATGATATAAGCTCATCTTAATGAGCTCTCTGGGAATTTTCTGGGAGACCCCGAAACTAAAAGGTGCCTCACCAAAGCGTCTCTTGAAATGGCAGACACCTATTCCTCGACAACTATCCTACTGGCCATTTGGGTTCCTCCATCTCTCTGGCATTGCTTTGCAGGCTTAGCTGGAAATAGATGTGTAACATATTGAGTGAGTCGGTCTTATAACACCAGAGGGAGAGACAGACCAGTTCCAGACTGATGGAGACAATCAGCAGCCGAGATGCTAGATAGTGCCCAAGAGTCAGCCATTTATAACTCATGTTCCCACTGCTCTCTTTCCCGGACGGTACGAAACTCGCGCACACACAACACACACACACACACACACACACACACACACACACACACACTCTCTTCCCTTGCTTGCATTCTTTAGCTGTTCCCTCTGTTGCTCCTCCACAGACTCTCTCGCACTTTGCTCCTCCACAGACTCTCTCGCACTTTGCTCCTCCACAGACTCTCTCGCACTTTGCTCCTCCACAGACTCTCTCG
>JAYMFT010374427.1:0-21235 GCA_038088735.1 Panulirus argus
CTCTCTCTCTCTCTCTCTCTCTCTCTCTCTCTCTCTCTCTCTCTCTCTCTCTCTCTCTCTCTCTCTCTGTTCCAATGTATTATTATAATTATTGTTCCTCTTCATAAAATCTTTCTAGACACTCACGGCGGTGTGTTGACTAATATCTAGAAATTCTTTTTTCTATATTTTTCTTTTACCCAAAAAAGCCTGTAACTGCGACACGTTTTGTTCCCGTCATATCGGTCACTATAAACATTAATCGGCGCCATGAACATCTTAGCCGTATAATAGGATTTTGTTCTTTTGTATTTGATGCACTACTAATTCTACTTATACTGGAGCTATATAGGAACACTGTTTAGTCTCAATTCGTGCATGAATTTTGATTAAATATCCTTGACAGTAAACAATTTTTTCCCAGGTGACCAAGCGCGTAGAGGAACGGGTGTCCTTCATGGTAGCTCAGCATTTTAAGGTTCTACCGCAGCGCCTCGAGAGATATGACTTCTCCTTCATATATGAGTTCTCTAGCATGAACCTGTGTGCCGCCAAGCCAAAGCTGAATCCACAGTGGCAGAGTCTGTACTACCCTCTGTCAGAAGAGGTGTGGCTCTTTGTCCTCGCGACAGTGATGATCATTCCTGTCACGCTTTACATGGTATGTGTTGTTCTTTTTATCATGTTGAAGGCTCCAGTTATAGACAAAGTTCACATCAAGGCCGGATCTTATTTGAAATTTAAAGAGGATTATGAAGAGAAAGAGAAAAGACAAGGGAAAGTATTTACGAATTTTGGAAAATGTGAAGACCAGTGTTTTGAAATGCGCCAGGTCATAGTTATTGAGAAAGACATGAGAAGGTAGATAGTATCAAAACTTCGAGGTGTAGCGAAAGAAATTGTTATCAAAACGGTCCACCCTTCAGTTCCCAAAGGTCACACAGTAATCATGTGACGCAAGACACTATCGAGAATTTCAAAGTCTAGCTAGTGATGGGTGCGCACGAGCAACAAGGTCTCGGGAGCAAAAACCAAAGTAATACCTATAGAAGAGAGAACGTGAACCAACATTGCGGTATAGGGCAAGGGGGTCAAGTTTGGAAATTAGTCTAAGATAGTTTATTAGGCGTACCGCTTTCGACTAAACTCTGTCAAGTAAATATGCAGAGCTAGAACCACCCCAGATGTATGAGCAGTACTTCACCCAAGAACGAATAAATCCTTTGTATAAACGTAGTAACTGTTCAAAAGAAAAGAAATTTCATCATCTAAACAGGATACCCAATTTCCTAGAGGCAGACTTAGCTACTCCCGTAATGTTGAGTTTCTAAGAAAGAGTGGATGTTACAGTAATACTAAGTACGTTTATTGAGTCAAGAGGTGGGATTACAGAACCGTCAAAGGAGAGATGAAAGTTGTGAGGAGCTTTCGACAGAAAGATGGACAGAAACTGGGTCTAGAAGATATTAGCTTAACTAGGTTTTGTCTACTCCACAGGGATTTCCTGTCCAAGTTTGAGTTTACTGAGGAAGCTATGTCAAGAATAGATGCAGATTGAGGAAGAGAAGAAGGAGAAGAATTGAAGGATGCAGATGAATGCAGTGTTGAGTCCCAGGCTTATGAGTGCATTGGATTATTGGTGAAAGACAGGAAATCTTCGAAAAGAGGGAAAAAGAGTGTAGGGGACAGGACGGAACCTTAAGGGACACCATTGCTGATGGAGGAAGGAGGTGAGGCAGATCAATTAACAACCACAGAGATAGATCGGCCGGAGAGAAAGCGAGATTTTAGGGTGCAAAGTGAGGGAAGGAAGCCAAAAGAAAAGGGCTTAGAATTGTGACCCCGATGCCACACGTGGAAAAAAGCTTTGGATATGTCAAGGGCAACTTCACATCATTTCCCAAAATATTGCAGGGATGATGACCAGACATTAGTATGATGAAAAAGAATATCACCAGTGGATCTCGCCTTACGGAAGCCATACTGTGAATTCCGAGGTATCTGAGGATATGGAAGTTGAGGAGGGATTCAAAGACTTTCGAAGTGGTAGATGTTAAGGCAATATGACGATAGTTACACGGGTCAGAACGGTCACTCTTCTTTAGGATCGGATATATCAACGCTTGCTTCCCAGGAGAAGGAAAAGTTTAGGATTTTAAACAGAAGCGGAAGAAACGAACAAGCACAGGTACAAATTCAGAGGCACATTTTTTCTGTACACGGGAATGGATGCCATCAAGATCATAAGCCTTCCTGGTGTCCACGGAGAGAATCCCTTTTCAGACAGTCCAAAAACATATTAATGGAGGGGAATAGGATTAGTGAAAAGAGCAGCAGAGGGTAAAGGAATATTAGAGTCATTCAAGGTGGAGTTAGAGGAGAAAGAGGATCTAAAGAGAGTTGTTTTGTCTACGGGAGAGACAGCTACAGTACCTTCAGAATGGAAAAGTGAAGAAAAGGTTGAGCTGACAGAATTTGTCAGAGATGCCCTTACCTAAAGACCAGAAAAAAGAACTATTATTGGATGACGAGGAAAGTTTTTGTGTTGATCGCTCCAGTCATGGACAAATCTTTGAGAAAGTGAAACACCTATCTTGTGAAATGTGTCAGGTTATAATTATTAAGAAAACCATGAGAATGTAGAGAGTTCCAAAGCTTCGACATGTAGGGAAAGAAGCAGGTATCAAAACGATCCACCATTGAGTTGCCGATGGCCACACAATAATCATGTGAAGCAGCAGCTTGCCGAGTATTGCGTGGTCTGGCTAGTGGTGGGGACATAATAGCAGCCTGCTCTTGGGAGAAAAACCCAAAGTAATACCTATTGAAGAGGAAAAGTGAACCATCGTTGCGGCATAGGGCAAGGGAGTCAAGTCTGGAAGCTAGCCTGGTGCAGTTTATAAGTAGGACCGCTTTCGACTCAACTCTGTCGAGTAAGGATACAGAGCTAGAACCACCCCAAATGTGAGAGCAGTACTCTATACAAGGACGAATCAATCCCTTGTATAAACGGAATAGATGTTCAGAAGAGAAGTTTCGACATCTGAACAAGACACCCAGATTCTTAGAGACAGACTTAGCTATTCCCGTAAAGTGGGATTTCTTAGAAAGAGTGGATGTTACAGTAATACCAAGTATGTTCACTGAGTCAAGAGGTGGAATCATAAACCGTCTAAGGAGAGAAGAGAGTTGTGAGGAGTTTTCGATAGAGATGGGTAGAAATTGGGTCTTGGAGGCTTATTGCACTTTCTCTGAATAAGGTAACACTTTGCCTCACAAATGACGTACTTGGTGAATGGGAGTCAGAGGAAGGACAGTTATTCCAAGCCCGATATGCCTGATCCCTTTCTTGAATGGCCTCAGAACAGGAATGGTTGAACCATGGATCGGAAAAAGAAGTCATCTTGGAGGAAAAGGGGAAACATACTTCCATTCTCGCAAGAACAAATTTTGATAAGCTTCTGGCGGAGACAGAAACATCACCATATAAGAGGTAGTAATTTATCCATGAAAAGAAAAATAAGAATATATAGTTGTGCAAGTTATTTCAGTCAGCTTTGGTGAGATGCCAGTATTTACACTTTGAAGGGGTTGCTGCAAAAGTGAGGTGTAGTTAAGATTGATACGTATAAGACAGTGTGATCAGATGAATCATTTCTTTTTTCATATTGAAGGCTCCGGTCACGGACAAGGTCCACATCGAAGCCGGGCCATAACTCATATACAGAAATTTATGAAACGGAAAAAGAAAAGACAAGGGAAAGTATTTACGAATTTTTAAAAAAAATGAAAGACCTGTCTTTTGAAGTGTGTAAGGTCATAGATAGTGGGAAAGATGTGGGAAGGTAAAGAGTTCCAAAGCTCCGGCTGATAGGGAAAGAAGCAGTTATTAAAGCGTTCTACTTTTGAGTTGCCAATGGCCACACAATAATCATGTGACGCAGCAGCTTGCCGAGTATTGCGTGATGCAGCTAGTGGTGAGGGCATACAATCAGCCAGCTCTCGGGAGCAAAAGCCAAAGTAATACCTAAAGAAGAGGGAAAGTGAACCAACGTTGCGGCATAGGGCAGGGAAGTCAAGTCTGGAAGCTAGCCTGGGGCATTTTATAAACAGGACCGCTTTCGACTCAACTCTGTCAAGTAAGGAAACAGAACTAGAACCACCCAAAATGTGAGAGCAGTACTCCATACACGGAAGAATGAATTCCTTGTGTAATCGGAGAAACTGTTCGGAAGAAAAGTAGTTTCGACATCTAAACAGGACACCTAGTTTCTCAGAAGGAAGATTTAGCTATTCCCGTAATGTCGGGTTTCCAAAAAAGAGTGGATGTTACAGTAACAATAAGTATGTTCATTGAGTCAATAGGTGGAATCGCAAAACCTCAAAGGAGAGACGAGAATTGTGGGGAGTTTTCGATAAAGAGATGGGTAAAAATTGGGTCTTGGAGGCATTGAACTTAAGATTTTGTGTACCCCACTGAGATATCCTGTCTAAGTCCGAGTTTGTTGTGGAAGCTGTGTCAAGGCGAGATGCAGATCAAGTCAGAGAAAAGGGAGTAGAATTGAAGGTTGTGGATGAATGCAGTGTTGAGTCGTCAGTGTATGAGTGCACTGGATTATTTGCTGAAGAGAGGAAATCGTTGAAAAAAAAGGAGAAAAAGTGTAGGGGACAGGAGAGACCCTTGAGGGACACCTCTGTTGATGAAGAAAAGAGGGCAGGCTGATCCATCAACAACTACAGACACAGATCGGCCAGAGAGGAAGCTAGATATCAAGGAACAAAGTGAGGGAAGGAAGCCAAAAGAGGGGAAATTAGAGATGAGACCCCGATGCCACACCCTATCAGAAGCCTTAGATATGTCAAGAGCACCTATATATGACTCCCCCAAATCTTTCAGTGATGATGATCAGACATTAGTAAGATAGGAAAGAATATCACCAGTGGATCTCGCCTTACGGAAGCTATACTGGTGATGAGAGAGACGACTGTGATTTTCGAGGTGTTTTAGGATATGGAAGTTGAGGAGGGATTCAAAGACTTCGGAAATGGTGTATGTCGAAGCAACAGGACGATATTTAGAGATGTCAGAACGGTCACCCTTCTTCGGGATGGGATGTACCAAAGCATGTTTCCAAGGAGAAGGTAAATTTTTGTTTTTTAAACAGAAACGGAACAGACGAGCAAGCACAGGTGCAAGTTCAGAGTCACACACTTTCAGTATATGGGGATGGATGTCATCAGGACCGTAAACCATGCTTGTGTCCAAAGAAGCACTTTTCGGAGAGTCTGAAAAGAGATTACAGGAAAAGTCATAGGATTAGCAAGAGGAGCATCAGGGGGTAAGGGAATATTAGAGTTATCCAAGGTGGAGTTAGAGAAGAAACGGGATGCAAAGTGAGTTGTTTTGTCAACGGGAGAGACTGCTATAATACCGTCAGGACGGAAAGTGAGAGAAAGGTAGCCCGACAGAAGTTGTTAGAGATGCCCTTAGCTAAAGACCAGGAAGACCTATACATGGATGACGAGGACAGATCGTCGCACTTCCCTTGAACAAAAGGAACGTTTCGCCTCACGGAAAACGCGCTTACAGCGGTTAAGGGCAGCGATAAAAGCTGAATGGAAGCCAGAGGTAGGAGAGTTTTGCTAAGCCCGATACGCCTGATCCCTTGCCTGAATGGCCTCAGAACAGGAACGGTTAAACCATGGATTGGATGAAGAAGTAGTCTTCGAGGAAGAGGGGATAAATGGTTTCATTCCCGCAAGAATAACCTCTGTTATGCGTTTGACATAGACAGAAGCATCAGCACATAAGAGAAGTAATTTACCCAAAGGCAGTCAAAAGAGAAGTTACGTAAGTTATTCCAGTCAGCTTTGTTCAGGTGCCTGTATTTACGCTTAGAATGGGCTGCTGGAGGGGGAGATGCCGTTAGAATAGATACTTTTATGATAGTATGATCAGCTGAAGCAACTGAGTGCGAGATTATATATCTAAATCGAGATGGACTAGAGGTGAAAAACAAGTCTAGAATATTAGGAGAGCGGTCATAGCGGTCAGGTATATGGGTAGGGTGGGAGACAATTTGCTCTAAATCATTGAGAAAGGAGAACGTGAGGGCTTCGATCCCTGTACCATCCGTATGGGAGAATTCAACCACACTCTAAAATGAACGTTGAAATCTTGGAGGTGAAGAATCTTGGCATGCGGGTAAGAGGATGTCACAGTCTCATGCCAAGAGTATAGACAGTCGATGAAAGATATAAAATTGCAGAAGTAGGAAAGCAAAACGCGAAACAGAGGAAAAGTCTGGTAGTTGGGAGACAGAGTTCGAGCCACATAACATCAAAATTTGGAGACTCAAGGCCCTTGAGGCGTTCAACAAGTGTGCTTATGTTGGAATATGAAAAGGGACTAGCTAAAACATCATTAGACAACTGAGTTTCAGAGAGATGTAAGAAATTGCTATTGGCTGTGCATGTACTGAACATGAATTACGATATGGGAGATCTTTCTCAACGGAAGCGATAAAAGAAAGTGTATATCAGAAACGAATATCTTATCTAAGCTTTTAAACTTAGTCTTCTCTCGTATCACTGATGACATTCTTATGTTACTAATGTCTGATCATCATCCCTGAAAGATTTTGGGGAGTTATATTTAGTTGTTCTTGACATACCTAAGATTTTTGACAGGGTGTGATATTGGGGTCTCATCTCTAAGCTCCCCTCTTTTGGCTTTCCTCCCTCACTTTGATCCTTGATATCTAGCTTCCTCTCCGGCCGATCTATCTCTGTAGTTGTTGATAGATCAGCCTCCCCGTTTTTCTGCATTAACAGCGGTATCCTTGAAGGGTCTGTCCTATCCCCTACACTTTTTCTCCTTTTTTTTTTTAACGAGCTTCTCTCTTCCACAATTAATCCAACGCACTCATACGCTGACGACTCAACACTGCATTCTTCCACATCCTTCAGTTCTGCTCCCTCATCTCTCACTCGATCTGCATCTTGCCTTGACATAGCTTCCAAAACAATCTCAGACTTGGACAGGACATCTCAGTGGGGCACATAAAATCTTGTTAAGTTTAATGATTCTAAGACCCAATTTCTACCCATTTCTTTATCGAAAACTCCTCACAACTCTCGTATCTCCTTTCAGGAATCTGTAATTCCACATCTTGACTCACTGAACATACTTGGTATTTCTGTAACATCCACTCTACCTGGAAACCCCACATTACTGGAATATCTAAGTCTGCCTCTAAGAAACTGGGTGTCCTGTTTAGATGTCGTAGCTTGTACTCTCCTGAACCGTTGCTTCGTTTATACAAAGGATTGATTCTTCCTTTTACGGAGTACTGCTCTCACATTTGTGGTAGTTCTAGTTCTGTTTCCTTACTTGACAGAGTTGAGTCGAAAGCGGTCCGACTTATAAACTGTCACAGGCTAACTTTCAAACTTGACCCCCTTGCCCTACGCCTCAATGTTGGTTTACTTTCCCTCTTCTATAAGTATTACTTTGGTTTTTGCTCCCGATAGCTGGCTGCTTGTATACCCACACCGCTAGCTAGACCACGCAATACTCAGCAAGCTGCTGCTCCACATGATTATTGTGTGGCCATCGGCAACTCAAGTGTGTGCCGTTTCGATAATTGCTTCTTTTCCTATGCGTCGAAGCTTTGGAGCTCTCTACCTTCTCAAGTTTTTCCCAATAACTATGACCTGGCTTATTTCAAAAAACAGGTCTTTAACTTTCTCAGAAATTCATAGATACTTTCCCTGTCTTTTTTTTTTTTCCATTTCTTCATTCTCTATATTTCAATTAGGGCCCGACCTTGATGTGGACTTCTGTCCGTGACTGGAGCCATCAACATAAAAAAAGTTATCAAAATATCAGTGCAAGATTATCATTTCAAATATCTTTGAATTTTTGACATAACTATTCAATTCCTGATAAAAAGAAAACAGAAAAAGGCAGAACAGATAGATCTATACTCACACACACTCACACACACACACACACACACAAACATAAATCTACAATAAGGGGGAAGGAACACCGATACCTTTAGCCCTAAATACAGATGGTAAGAAAGTGGAAGCAATGGTTAAATGAAAGATGTCAAAAAGCAAGTGAGCTTCGATATGTGCAGTGGCAATGATATAGACGGATGCCAGCCAGCCGGGATTTGCAAGGTATAAGAGAGCAAAAATCGAGTACACGAAGGTACTTTCAAAAAAAAAAAAGAAAAAAGATGTGGACAAGGCAGGCGAAAATCAGACTTTTCCATAAATTCATCAGGAGTTAGCTATCATTTGAAGAGCAGCTGTTGAGGATAAGGGATTCAGAACGATGAACTGATGAGCATGATGCAATTATATGTGAGGAACAGATTAATAAGTTCAAAGGTGTTTTCACAATGGAAGACACTATATCCCTGATACCAGTGAGCTGGAATGAGGAGGTTTTAGAAAACGTTAAGACATCTGGAAAAGATGTTAACCTATGGTCCTAAGGATAGTTCATAATCCGTGCTGAAAATGTTTGCAAACTCGCTAAATAAGACTTAAGAAACCGTTCAGGATGTCGATGGAGAGAGGCAAAATGCCAAGGGAATGGAAAAGGGCGAACGTCGTACTTGTACGAGAAAGGAGACCGGGAACAGGAAATGAACTACAAGCTTGTCTTACTGACGAATGTGGTCTATAAGGTTCTGGAAGAGACGATTAGAAAAAAAAATTACTTTCCACCAAGGAGAAATTATTTAACTAGGAGAGAGCATGGTTTTAGGGAAAGTCATGAGTCACAACCACATATATTTCTGCGAAAGTGTGATCTCATATTTATAGGAACATGAAAACTGGGTGGACCATTTTTACAGTATCTGGAGTGCCAGAAAACATTTCAACATTTTAGAGGCTGATTAAGAAGCTTCAACAGACAGGAATAAAGGGGAGCTCATTCATTGGAAAGAATACTATCTCAGTAGAAGGAAAACAAAGCACGCATGTCAGATGGATTCTCTCTGAACGAGTCAAGGTGAGAAACAGAGTGCCGCAGGTTCTGTTCTGGAAATATTGCTCTTTTAAGCTATGTAAATGACTGCCTAAATTTGTTTGCTGATGTTGCAAATACCGTGTGGGAGGTGAAGAGCGAAGATAATTGTATTATTGTTCAAGGGGACCTAAGTAGACTCCACTGGTGATATGTTACTGATAAAAATCAACTCTAGTTAACGAATAATAGTGACGATGAGACAGAGTGAAAGGCCTTAATATTTTATTATCAACGAGCAGAAAATAAGCTTCTTTGTACAAGACAACGAAGCTATGGGAAAAATATTAGGTTACTTTAATTGCATCTGTATATATGATCGAAGACAAAACTCATGTCCCGAATCCAGTCTCACTGATAAGAGAGGCGATCGTTCTTCAACAAATTAACATTAAAGCTGAAGCATACCTCCAGCATTAAATGAATTGAAAATAAACTGCAGGACCTGATAAGTTTTATCCAAGAACAGTGAAAGAGGCGAAAATGAGATATACAAGCCAAAGACTGCCCTTTTCAATAAGACACTTGCTACAAGAAATGTTCCAGATGAATGGAAGTTACCAATGTAATACCGATAATCAAAAAGGTAATAAGTAACTGTCCTGAAATCATCGTTCTAATTAGATTAATGTTTTATAGTTGGAAAACTTATGGAAACCATCACTCGAGATAGAATTGTAAATCTTTTAAAGGATCACTACTTAATAAATGATTCTAAGCATGGTTTTCGACGAAACGGCTTATGTCTATCAAATCTGTTTGATTTCGTTCATGATATAATCAAAATATATGACAGAAGTAAAGCAGTTGATATTAATTATGTACACTTTCAAAAATGTTTCGATAAGTTTGCATATCAAAATCTTATTGCAAAACTTTATTACTTGGCACTGAAAGGCTTGAACTTGATTGGAAAGGAAATTGGTTACCTGGCCATAAACAAAGAGTAGTGTTTAATGGTCAAGCCTCAGAATGGGTTAGAAGTAACAAGTGATGTACATTAAGGATCATTCTTTGGGCCGGTTACCTTTTTCAAAAATATTAATGATATTGATAATGAGCTGCATTGCAAGATATCAAACTTCGCTGACCATGCAAAGCTGGGAAATAAATCTACAAATGAATTTGCACGTCTGCAGCTTCAAACTGACAAAGACACACTAATAAATTGGGCTTATAAGTGGCAAATGAATTTAATATCAACAAGTGCAAAATTTTACATATCGGTCGTAAAAACGAAAAGGTATGCTACAGTATGAATTCTGCTGAACTGCATAAATTTAATGAGGAAAATGAATTGGGTGTATAAACTAATGGTGATCTAAAATCAAGTAAGCAGCATACAGCAATGAAAAGAGCGAGCAAAATTCTTGGTTTCATAGGCAGAGCTTTTGAATTTAAGTTCAAGGAAATCATCCTTACTTTTTACACTTCACTGGGTCGTCCGCATCCTGAATATTGTATTCAGTTCTGGTCACCCAACCCAAATAAGACAGATAGAATGGATAGAGTACAGCGTCGAGCTGCCAAGATGATTCCCTGACTGAAAAATAAAACTTACGAGATCAGATTAAACGACTTGAATCTATTTAGCTTAGCAAAGAGAAGGTTAAGAGGTGAATTGATAGAATTATTCAAAATGATCAAAAGCTTTGATAATCTTCATCTGTCAAGTTACCTAAGACATAATTTGTCTGATTGTACTGGTAGTAATGGATACAGACTAGAGGGCAAGCGATCTACCTTGAGCGAGGCGAAGTATTTTTTCTACAACAGAATTGTTTAAAATTCTGAACAATTTGCCAAGTAATGTGGTTGAAAGCAGTACTATAAATACGTTTAAGAATAGATTTGATAGATACTTCGTTTCAAGTACACAATTTTCATGATTTACGCCTCCATAGTCAAAATGACACTTTGAATTATCTGTATGCCATCTAACCTTTACCACACTGTTCTGTGAGTTTCTGATATTTTCAACTACTGCAAGAGCCTCGAAAGGACCCAAAAAAACTGTTGCTGTTTGAATTCCTCTGTATTCCTTTGAAGGATTTTGTGTGTGAGAAGGTCTTGTAAGTCGACATTATCCACAACCTGTGGCTAGAGTCCCATGTTAGGAGAATACTAAAGAGGCAAACCGTCGCCTGGCAAATATCAGAATAACTTTCAAGTATATAGATCAGGAACTGATCATCAGGCTCTTCATATCCTACACGAGGCCAAAACAAGAATTTGCTTCCCAGGTTTGGTCACCGCATCTAAAGAAACACATAGAGCTAATGGAGAGGTCCATGGACCACAAAAAGGGGTACCAGAATTAAGAAAACTGAGTTTCTTGGAAAGATATAAGAATTTGAATTTGACCATCTGGGAAGAAAAAGGAGTAAGGATTGACTTGATCAAACTCTTAAGATTTTTATAACATATCGATAGCTTGGACAGTCAAAAGATATTGAGATAGTGGAACCAGAGGATATAAGAAAATTGGCAACAAAATTGTTGAAAAAGACAAAAAAAAAAGTAATTTCATTGTGCCAGAGTTGTGGATTTGAGAACAGAATGACTAAGGACATTGTTAATGTGGACAGCATGCATAGATTTAAGAATCTGAATGACAGTAGTGAATGTTCAGGAGAAAGGGCCCGACGCGTGAAAAACTCTATCCCGGTTTAGTAACTTAGAAAATTACGCACGCACTCACACACACACACACACACACACACACACACACTGGTACCTATATAGACAGAGAAGACCTCAGTGGACCACACAATGAAATTCAAGAGGATGTACATTATAGTGGGCTTAACATTTGGATTTAAGTCTGAAAGTGCCAGTTGCTGGGAGCCTGGACAAACTTGGCAGTTGGGTAACCTCATGTTCAAGTCGAATACGCAGAATGTTGCCAACATCTGTGCCTTGCTATTAGTGCATAAAACTGTAACAGAGAGTAAAGATAGAAGACACAATATTCATAACCATAAGACAACAAAAGCAGCTGAGTGCTCAGATTTACCCTGGATATATACTGGGTACACCCTGTGCACAGTATATCATATTTGTATGTAAATGAGATCTCTTTTCCAGCTCATGCATTTCCACCAACCTCTTCTCAAATGCACCGTTTCCTCTATTCCGAAAACCTGTGCAAATCTTCACCCTCGCCTCCGCCAATTTAATGACTGGACATCCCACCAGCTGCCCCAGTTAGCACACTCGCTTCCAAGAGTCTCTCTCTTGTAGGCATGTAAATTAGGATGTAATCCAATAATGCATTCTGACCATTTTCCCACTCACCCACTTATAAAGTATGTCCCTCTTTCTAAACCAGGCATTCTCTGTCACTTGTCCTTTTTGACCATACACCTCCACAAGTTGTTCAACGTTCCTGTTCATATTACTGAGTGTCCCATGTCCCACAGTTATATCCTCAACTTCCATATTACTCATTCTAGCATTTTGAGTAACTCATCACTAATACCTGATATCTAGCATCAACACTGATGCTGATACACTCACTCAACTGCTCCCAAAACACTTGTCTCTCTTTGTGTCCTAATGCTCACTCTTTATCTTCTTCCTATAAATGATCTACTACTTCAGCTTCTATCACTTCTACACACATCAGCTTACTTTCCATCCGTTCCTCCTAAGACTCGTTCTCCCTCTCCAACTGAATATATTCCTCTCTCATTTGCGACCTCTGCAGCATATCACAATGGGAAAGCAATGACGTATTTATATCTTATCGCGCAGGAGCGCAAATACTTCTCATTCCTCTATCTAAGAGCTATTCCTTTCTCTCTGTTCAGTTTCAAGATACCTCAGTTTGAAGCTGTAGCCATGTAAACATGTTATACATAACCATATTCTCTACATAATCAATATCACAAAGAGGGTGTTGTATAGTTGCCGAAATTAATTTTTTGTGAGCAGTTGTTTCATATTTACAGGGGTTCTATTTGCCCAAGTATTGAGTTCTCTTTACACATCTGGGGTGGCTAATCCTCCACCTATTTATAAACTAAAGTGGAATCATAGCCCTTCCGAATCATCAATCACCCTGTCATCACTTGTCTTCAACCTTCCCTTTCTGTGTTGACGTCCTCTTATCTTGGCTACTGTTTTCGTGATACATCTGCATATATTCCAGCCTCTAAGACCTGAACCCATGGCATGTTCCTGCTGCTGCATCCCACAGTTTCTGTGCGGAAATCGGCTACTTGAGAATTGACCGTTATGTTGACTCTTCCATCCCTCGAACATCTGAAGCTTGGAATTATTTCCCTCTTTTCGTGTATCCCTCTTCATATGATTCTAATACCTCTGATTCCGGTCTACGGATACCGTACCTTCGCAGCCCTTATAAATTTTTACGCTCTTTTTCTCTCACTTTATACCTTTCACCAGGGAAGACCTTTGATTGGGGCAGTCGTCACTTTAAATGAATAAAAAAATTCTACTTTTTTGTTTACCTCCCGTACGGTACAGCGCATGAAGTATCTGGAATTTCATGCACACACAATCAACAATTTTTTTTTCTTTATGTGTAAACAAAAATTTTAAGATAATGAGAGATAAAACAATGTCTAAAACTATGTATTTACTCTCGCAGTGAAGTCTAAGCGTTCTCGCCTTGACCTCCTTTCCCTGAATCCATGTTCCCTCTTCCTTATGTGACGTATCTTCCTTCCAAAGCAATTTCCCATGTGCTCACTAATCATGTTTTCTTGTATTTTGCCGACGAAAGAGAAAAAGGGTTTTCACTCAGCAGAGCCTTCAGGTTTCTGTTCTTAAAGACAGATAAAACATTTTCCTTCTTCAACTGCCTCGGCACTTTACCTTCCTCTAGCAACGCCCTGAATAAATTCTGAAGTTGTGTGTCAATCTTATCTACATACGTTTTACCACGTATGGAGAAATACATAAGAATCATGAACCTTGGATAGGTTAAAGCCCTTAAAATTAATCCATCTATGTCTTTTCTGTATGTTTCAATGATCTCTAAGATCTCCCTATTTCATATCACAGTACTAAGGCTATGGTTTCTTCCGATGGATAGATATGTTATAAGGCTCCTCTCATATCTGCTCATAATCATGTACAGTGCTCTCCTTTATGTCGTTTCATTTACTTAACCAACTCTCTCTTGAACTAAATTTACTCTTGATGCATTAATGGAAAAGTTATAGATTCTCTCCAGCCTTCAAAATATTATCATTTCCAAAACTTCTCTGTTCTTCGTTTCTCTTCTTGGTGCACTCATTTCTTATTCATTATTTATTGAACCACTCCTTCTCTTTCTGCTTTCTTTCCATATTTGCCGTTCAAGGTACTTAACATCTCTCCCGTTCCCTGTAAACATCATAGATTGCTTCCATAGCTAATGAATTTCATCTCCCAGTCTAAGTTCCACAGAAATATTTTTGTTTTTTGTAGTTTCACCCGTTTACATGTGTTTTTTGTATGTCATCATTTACCATATAATTAAACACTAGCATTACATGATTACTTTTCCCAGCTCGTGCATCATAGATGGTATTCTCAATTTCCCAACTAGAATTTGTAGATATATGATCTGGAAATGACACTGCATTAGCCCCTCTGATTCTAGTGTTCTCAGTAACATGCTGACACACGATTTTCCTGTATAGCTTCAAAGAACTTATGTCTCCATGACTTCCCGTCTCCGTGAGAATGTACGTAGATTCCACCAGATTTTCTTAAATGAAATTCGCCAAAACTATAACCTTAACATCTCTGACGACTCTGTTTCACTCCCCTTGCAACATCCTGAATGTTTCTTCACTTTTATGTTTGTTCGGCTTCATTGTTCCTTTGGAATATTAGATAGATTATGAAAACTAATATGTAATATTTTTCCATTGCACTCACATTATATATTGTTTAGATGGGCCGGCCACCTTCCAATATAACATAACAATCAAGGGTTTCTTTAGTAAGTGGGTTACTCCGACTGTTCCACTCTCTCTCTCTCTCTCTCTCTCTCTCTCTCTCTCTCTCTCTCTCTCTCTGTAGACAGAAAAGTTCAGATCTTATTTCTTTATTAAGTTATAGTTCCACTACTCCAACAGTATTAACTTCGTTTTCCTGGTTCGACCCTTGAATTCCATCCAGCTCCTGTATATACTGTTAGCCTATCAACATTTCCATATGTCATTCAGATATTCCCATCGTTTGATATTCAGACCTCTTTCAAGATTATTTTGCCCTCTCACCTCTTCTGATAGCACATTTTTTTTTTCTAAAGAAAGTATACTCTTTACTTCTTTCTCTTCCATCTCTCAGTCTGCCAACTCATGAATTCCTCCCAGTTTGCCAGGTTCAGGGTTTGCCTCACCTCCAGGCTACATAACTTCATATTGAACCTGATCATGAATGGCCTTCGTTTTATTATGATTTCTGAATTGCATTTGTCACGTTCATTGTTCATAGTATGCGAACGTCTATGTGGGTGTTTTGGCCAACCTGTACATGTGAGATAAATGGAAAAATGAAATTCTTCTTGGGACAGTAATTCTAGAGGAATATCAAAGATTTCCTCTGACACTTATATGTGAAGCATCATCCTTGAGTGAAGTTGATAACATTTCTACTAGCACTTTCTTCCGAGGCGAAGGGTAGGGCTACGCGAATCATTATTGCCTCCATTATATGACGTGACGAAACATGACAGAAAGGGTAATGAAATGTATATGAATTATGAGGTTCAGTGGACAATCATCCTCACTGTTGTTGGAGATGATTTAGGTAGTCTTATGATACTGCTGGAGATGATGTAAGTATTCTTTTGATATTGTTAGCGATGATTTAGGTAGTCTTATGATATTGTTGCAGATGACGTAGATAGTCTTGTCTTGTTGGAGATGATTTAGGTAGTACTATGATATTATTGGAGATATCGTAGGTAGTCTTATGATCTTGTTGGAAATAATATATATGTAGTCTTATGATGATGTTGCAGATGATGTGTGTAGTCTTATGACCTTGTTGGAGATGATTTAGGAAGTGTTATGATATTGTTGGAGATGATTTTGGTAGTGTTATGATATCATTTCATATGATGTAGATAATCATACAGTCGTGTTGGAGATGATCTAGGTAGTCTTATGGCATTGTTGGATATAATGAACTTACGCTTATGATATTGTTGAAAATTATGTAGACGGTCTTGTGACAATGTTGGAGATGATGAAGGTAGTCTTATGATATTATAAAATGATGTAGGTATTTTTATATTGTTAGAGTTGATTTATTTAGTCGTATGATGCTGTCGAAGAAGACAGAGGTAGTCTTATGATACTGTGGAGATTATACGGTAGTCTTTTGATCTTCTTGGAGATAAAGTAAGTAGTCTTATGATGTTGTTGGAAATGAAGTTAGTCTTTTGATTTTGTTGGAGATGATAAATATAGTCGTATGGCAATGTTGAAGACGATGTAGGTAGTCTAATGATATTGTTGGAGATGATAAAAGTAGTCTTATGATATTATTGGAGACGATGTAGGTAGCCTTTGTGATCTTGGTGGAGGCGATGTAAATAGTTTTTTGATCATGTTGGAGATGATGAATATAGTCTTATAATATTGTTGGAGATGATATAGGTAGTCTTCTTATTATTGAAGATGATGAAGATATTCTTATGATATTGTTGGAGGTGATGTTGGTAGTCTAATGATACTGTTGGAAAAGATGAAGGTTGTCTTTTGATCTTGATGGAGGTGATAAAGGTAGTCTTCTGATATTGCTGGAGATAATTTAGATAGTCTTTTGATATTCTTGGAGATGATGTAAGTAGTTAAAAGATATTGGTCGAATTGATGTAGGTAGTCTTCTGAGATTGTTGGGGATCATGTAGGCACTCTTATGATATTTATGAAAATGTTGGAGGTAATCTTCTGAGATTCTTGAAGATGATATAAGTAGACTAATGATAATGTTGGAGATGATGTAGGTTATAATGCTGTTGGAGATGATGTAGGTAGTCTTTTGATATTGTTGAAGATGATTAAGATAGTTTTATGATATTGTTAGCTATGATGTAGGTATTCTTATGAAATTGTTGGAGATGATGGAAGTTCTGTTATGATATTGTTGGATATGATGTAGGTTACTTTTTGATTTTGTTAGAGATGGTGTAGGTATTCTTATGTTATTGATGGAAATGATAAAAGTAGTGTCTTGATCTTGTTAGAGATGATAAAGGAAGTCTTATGATATTGTTGGAGCTTATATATGTAATCTAATGATACTGTTGGAGATGATGAAGTTAGTCTTATGATATTGTTGGAGATTGTTATCTAGTCTAATGATACTGTTGGAAATGATGAAGTTAATCATATGATATTGTTGGAGACGATGAAAGTAGCCCTTTGATCTTATTAGAGATGAAATAGGTAGTCTGATGATATTGTTAGTGATGATGCAGGTAGTCTTATGATATTGTTTGAGATTATGAAGTAGTCTTATGATCTTAATGATTAGGATGTAATTAGTCTCATGATATTGTAGACAAAGTAGGTCGTCTTTTGATCCTGCTGGAGATGATGAAGGTAGTCTTATGATATTGTTGTAGATGATGTAGCTAGTCTTATGATATTGTTGGAGATGAAGAGGGTACTCATATGATATTGCTGGAAATGATATAGGTATTCTTATGATATTGTTGGAGATGAAGAAGGTAGTCTCTTGATCTTGTTCGATATTATAAAGATAGTCATATGATATTGTTGAAGATGATGTAGGTAGTCGCGTTATATTGTTGGAGATGATGCAGGCAGTCTGATGACATTGTCCGACATGACGAAGTAAGTTTCATGATATTGTTGGAGGTTATGTAGGTAGTCTTATGATATTTTTGGAGACGATGTAGGTAGCCTGTTGAGCTAGTTGGAGATGACATAGGTAGTCTGCATGACAATATTAGGGAAAATAAAGGAAGTCGTATGATGTTCTTGAGGATGATGTAGGTAATCTTATGATATTGTTGGAGATGATTCAGGCAGTCTGATGATATTGTTGGAAATGGTGCAAAGAATACCAAGGAATACAAAGCAATTCAAACAGAACAGACCATTGGGTCTCTTCGAGGCTATCTTTGATACAGAAAGATACCACAGAAACAATGAATAGTGTGGTAAAAGTGAGGAGATATATATAGATAATTCAAAGAGAATAACCTGCAAATTGTCGTTTTCTGTATAAAGGCGCAAATAATGAAAGTCGTGGATTTGAAGCAAAGTACAGTATCCATCGAGTCTATTCTTAATTGTATCTATATTAATGCTTTTAACCACTCTAATTGGAAAATTGTTCCATATGTTAAAATCCTGCTGAGGGAAAAAATATTTCGCCTCATTCGAGGTAAATCTTTGCCCACATGTTTGTATCCATTACTACGAACACAATCAAACGAATCAAGTCTTAGATGAATCGATAGACCAAGGTTATAAAAGCCTTTGATCATTTTGATTACATTTACTAGATAACCTTTTAACATGCAATTTTTCTAAGCTAAATAAATTCAAGTCGTTCAGTTTCATCTCGTAGGTGGCTCGACGCTGTACTCTCTCTATTCTGTCCATTTCTGTTTTCAGGTAGGGTGACCAGAAATTAATACAATATTCAAGATGCGGACGAACCAGTGAATCGTAAAGAGTAAGGATGATTTCTGTGGATGTAAATTCGAAAGCTCTGCCTATCAAACCAAAAACTTTGTTCGCTCTCTTCACTGCTGTGCGCTGCTTACTTGATTTTAGATCACCAGCGATTTCTACACCCAATTCATTATCCTCGTTTGATTTTTGCAGTTCAACAGAATTCATAATGTAGCTTAACTTTTCGTTCTTACTACCGATATGTAAAACTTTAAACTTAACGATATTAGAATTCATTTGCCACTTATGAGCCCAGTTCATCAGTGCGTCTATGTCAGTTCGAAACTGTAGACGTTCAAGTTCATTAGTAGATTTAATTCCCAGCTTTGTATCATCAACGAATTTTGATATCTTGCAATGCAACCCATCATCATTATCGTCAATATGTATGAGAAAGAGACCTGGTCCCAAGACATCCTTGAGGCACTCCACTCGTTATATCTAACCATTCTGAGGCATGATCAGTAATCACTACTCTTTGTTTACAGCCATCTAATCAACTTCCTATCCACATAAGTACAACCCCATCAAAGTTATTTAACTTAATTTTTGATAGCAATCTTTGATACGGACACAACGAAAGCTGAAAGTCTAGATAGATAACATCACCTTCTTAATTTTCGTTATACATTTTGACTGTATCATGAAAGAAATAAAGCAGATTTGTCATACATGGGCGATTACGTTGAGAACCATGCTGAGAATCGCTTATTAAAAGTGGTCTTCTAGATTATTAACAATTCTGTCTCTAATGATGGTTTCCATAAGTTTTCCAGCTACAGACTTAAATCTAACAGGACGATGATTCCCGGGCAGTGTCTTATCATCTTTTTCAAATATCGGTATTACAGTGGTTAGCTTCCATTCAACTGAAACTTTTCCTGTAGCAAGTGACCTACTGAGAAGGGCAGTCAAGGACTTAACTATCTCAGTTTTTGTCCCTTTCATTGTCCTCGGATAAAACTTATCAGGACCTGCCGATCTATTTATTTTCAGTTCATTTATTACAGAAAGTATGTCCTCGGCTTTTATGTCAATGTGTTGAAGAACGTTCCCCTCTCTCATCAGTGACAGTGGACTCGGGACATGGGTTGTGTCTTCGATCGTATATACAAATGAAAAACGTCATTTGATATTTCTGCCATAGCTTCGTTGTCTTGAACCAAGTCATCGTTTACCGTGATTAATGGACCCATTAACTGGATAATGACTCTCTTGTTTCAGACATAACTATGAAACTCCTAAGGGTTGCTTTTGCTCTTTTAAGCCATATACGTTTCTTATTGACGTTTACTTTGTCGTACGACATTCTTACTTTATCTACTCAAATTTACATATTTTACTCTATCATGTTGGTTATTTGATTTTCTGAGCTTCTTATGAGCTTCTGTCTTAAACAGCAGACACTTTTCCATTTCACTGTTCCACCACCTTGGTTTTATTTTAGAGATAGGCCGTCTACTACGCATTGGTACGTGTGTTCCTTTTACTGATCTGAAGGATTTCTGAAACTTTCCAAGCTAGATTCATGTCATTTTCGTTGACTATACCATCCCAGGTTTGCCTATCAAGAGCAATGCAAGGATCATTTAAATTTGCACGTTTAAAGTTGCATTTTTCCGTGACTGTTATTTTTACCAATATAATAAACAGTGTTGAAAGCAAACTCAAAAGTAATTTGTCGGTGATCACTTGTACCAAACTTTTCTTCAACTTCAACATTACTAACGAGATCCTCATTTCTAGTAAGAACTAAATCTACTGGAAACGGATTTTCGCCATTCATAGATACCAATATGTTAAAATCTCCTACTATGATAGAATCTTGTTCATTACAAATTTCCGCTCTCTGATCATCAAATCTCGTATAACTCTGGTGTCCGTGCGGGGGGGCCTATAAACTAATCTTGTTTTCTCACTTAGTTTACCTTTAATATCTGCAAAAATGAAGTCAACATTCCCAATGGTCACATCTTTTTCTACAAGATTTAAATGAGCTTCAACAACGTAGTCTTATGATACAGTTGGAGATTATAAAGGTAATTTATGATAGGGGAGATAATATAGGTAATCTTATGATACTGTTGGAGATGGTATAGGTATTCTAATGATATAGTTGGAGATGATGAAAACAGTCTTATAGAAATATTGGAGATTATGCATATAGTCCTTTGATATAACTGGATATGGTAAAGATAGTCTTTTGATCTTGCTCGAGATGAAGTTAGTTTTATGATACTGCTGGAGATGATATAAGAAGTCTTATGACTTTGTTGAAGATAATTTACGTAGTTTTATGATATTGCTGTAGATTACGGAGGTAATCTTATGATATTGTTGGTGATGATGAAGGCAGTCATACTGTCTTTTAGGATATGATGCATCTAAGTAGTCTGATGACATTGCAGGAGATAACAGAGGTAGTCTTATGATATTATTGGAGGTGATGAAGGTTTTCTTTTTTTTTTTATGTTGAAGGCTCCAGTCACGGACAAAAGTCCACATCAAGGCCGGGCCCTAATTGAAATAT
>JAYMFT010374438.1:0-21230 GCA_038088735.1 Panulirus argus
GAAATAGATAGATAGATAGAGAGATAGAGAGAGAGAGAGAGAGAGAGAGAGAGAGAGAGAGAGAGAGAGAGAGAGGATGAGGAGGCAGCTCTCTGGGATGAGGAGAGAGACAGGTGTGAAGCCATTAATACATTAGCATTAGGGCCTTGGATTACTTCAGAGAGCGAGGGAGGAAAGGAGAGAGGGCGAACGGTAATGTATCAAATGCATCCACGTGTCAGGTCTTCAGATGCCAAGCAGCGGAGGCGGCGGAGGATCCGGTGGTGTTAGAATTCAATCTGTCTGCATCTGCTGAGATCCGTATTCCGATCTGTAATGTTGCCAGCCTAATCTCCATTCACCAAGGCCATTCTCTGTTTCCCCGTGCACTCGCAGTCTGCTTTACTCCTCTCCTCTCTCTCTCTCTCTCTGCTTAGATGAAGCCACATATTGATCTTCCTGATGGTCTCTTCCTCTAATGGATATCTAATGGGTAATATCGCTTCGGATAATGGTGCAAGATGCCACAAGGCGGAGACAAAGCCTCGATATTCATACATCTACTCCCAGTAATTCAGCTTTTATCTTATCATTTATAATCAGCTCAAGACCAATTGTCTTGAAAGTGTTCTGGCCTTACCCAGGACCTTTCTAAAAGGCTCCTGCTGCCCAAGGCCGCGCTGCTTCCGGTAGAAGGAACACGTACACGGCGTTACATCCAGCAGAGTGAGAATTTCTTCGCCGAGACTGTACTCCCAGTGATACAGCCTCGCCAAAGGTGACTTTTCACTCGTGGTGTAACCTCGAGCAGGCTGAGTCTGGGGACGCCAGTACTTCAGCTTCAATACATATATATACATAACTGTCACCTGGGCAGATGTATATCATACATACTACCTTGTTAAAGGTCCTGTAGGCCATTAACAGCCTTACCAATAAGCACTGAGAAGACAATCTCTTTTCCAACATCATTTCAACTCCTTTTCGCTCATAATGGACCTCAAGAGGCTTGGTATTCATAAGCCAAGAATGTGAGATGCCACAAGCAGAAAATTCCAATACTGAAGAGAAACAGAGATTTTCAAGGGTCTTAAGCTTCACATACAGTTTGTGGTGTGACTTTAACGTTATGTCTCTACGATCCATGGATTCTTGCGTTCACAGTAATAGCTCTACGGTACATACAGACGAAGCTACCCATACAGTGGATTCGATTGCCCAGATTCAGTGTGATCTTCCCATCTATCACTGTCAACCTGAGTTAAGTAATGTCTGTGAACTTAATGCCTTCAAGTTCAGCTGCTAGTCTACTGGTCGAGAATAAAGCTATTGGTATATTCATTCATCAGTTTCGTCTTAAGTTAATAAGTCTAATTCAATTCTTTGTTCTGAGAAAGGTATACTGAAAACTATAGCGCTACCTTAATAAACTATTTTCTCTTCTCTCCATGTTAATATATCTCGGTTTATTCCAACAGAAAACGAAACACCAAAAATAAAGCGTTATCCTCAGGGTACCTATCAACGAGAACCTTCCAAAATGAATACCTATCAACGAGTACCTACTAAAACCTCCTTTTTGGAGGTACTCATTGAGTACCTCCAAAAAGGAGTACATACTAACGGATAGCTACCAGTGCGAGTACCTACTGACAATATGCTACCAAAGCGAGTATCTAAAAAGAGTACCCACACACGAGTACCTACTAAAGAGAAGCTGCCAAAACGAGTGCCTACTAATGGTTACCTACCAAAGCGAGTGCCTTGCCTACCAAATCGTGTACCTATCTAAACGAATACTTACGAAGAGATTTTGGTATTAGGCAAGGCTAGAGCGTAGGGGTGTTAATAAGAGAATGAGGATTATAAAGGAAATGAACCAGAGATGGAAGTATAAGGGTATGTTAGTGAGAGGGAGAGTGAGGGAAACACACCTGGAATGAGATGGAGGTGGGATGGAAGGCTACAAAGATGGAAAGTAGGGAAGGCGTACCCGGAAGGCCATGGAGATGGGGTGATAACAATATCTTAAGGTAATATAGGTAGTTAGCAGTAGTGAGGTCAAGGAATAAAAGGCAAATTAATCTATAAGAATAATAGAAATGATTGGAACCAGTTGGAAAAAATATATGAAAGAAAAAAAGAACACGAAACAATTTGAAAACATGAAAAACTGCCATTCAAAAAAATCAAAAGACAAATGCAATCTAGAAAAAGAAAGAGTTCACTGAAGTGAATAATGGACCTCAGATCATAAAGAATTTAAATCACGAATGGAAAATGAAAAAGCAAACAAGAAAAAGAAAGAATTCAACAAAGTGGGGAATGAAGAGAATCATACAGGACAGAAAATACATGCAAAAAGCTGGCTTATCGCGAGGAAGATCGTATTAGAAGCCGATACAAAAGCCCAGAAGAAAGGGATTAATCAGATGGGCAACGAGAGATCCAACTGAAGAATGAACTGAGTGAACAGGAAGACAGGAAACAGAGAACAGAAAGAGAAATAAGAAACAGGAAGAAAGGAAACAGAGAAAAGAAAGAGAAATAAGAAACAGGAAGACAGGAAACAGAAGAGAAAGAGAAATAAAAAACAGGAAGACAGGAAACAGAGAAAAGAAAGAGAAATAAGAAACAGGAAGACAGGAAACAGAGAAAAGAAAGAGAAATAAGAAACAGGAAGACAGGAAACAGAGAAGAGAAAGAGAAATAAGAAACAGGAAGACAGGAAACAGAGAAGAGAAAGAGAAATAAGAAACAGAAAGACAGGAAACAGAGAAGAGAAAGAGAAATAAGAAACAGGAAGACAGGAAACAGAGAAGAGAAAGAGAAATAAGAGACAGGAAGACAGGAAACAGAGAAGAGAAAGAGCAATAAGAAACAGGATCAAACTACGAAATTCACTCTATGACTACAGTTCAACAAATTTTCAAACTGCATATCATGAACTTGCATTCAAATGCCCATGAGAAAGAGTCTTCACAGGTATGTGTGTTCGTATCTTGCAACATGAAAATTCACTGAACTAAAGGTAAATAGTAAATCCAGCCTATGATTCCGGACTTTTTGAGACTATTCTCTGTCCCTGAGTCCGAATTTTCGAGACCTATCTCTGCCCCTGAGTCCGGACTTTCGAGACTAATCTCTGCCCCTGAATTTGAACTTTCGAGACTAATCTCTGCCCGAGTCCGGACTCTTAAGACTAATCTCTTCTCTCAAGTCCGGACTTCGGAGACAAAATTCTGCCCATGAGCCTGGGCTTTTGAGTTCGGACTTTTGAGATACAATTTTGGAGACACTATTCTGCTGACGAGTCTGAACCTTCGAAACAGACTATACAATTCCGCCAGAGAGAGGGAAAAAGAGACAGCCTCGTCGGACCAACCAGACCGCACAGGTGTTTGCATCGGTGCTCACCTCTTCGCATCGGTGCTCAGGTGCGGCCTACGTGTGTATAAACAATGGTATCGGCGGGTCATATAATCGGTTCCGATGCGCCCAGGAGGAGATCGGTATCAGCATATTTCTGGCGCCGTGTGATAGATCCCATTCTTGTCGCCATCAACAGCGGAATGTTTGTCGTATCTCAACCTAAGAGTCGATACTGAGGAGCGATATTGCTAGGCTAGGCAAGGATGGCAAGAATTTTTCTCTCTTTTTCCCTATTTTCTCAAGAGCTTTCTGGGGTGTCCATTATCTTCGTCTCCTGTTGTTCTTTGTGAAGGACTCCTTTTGCAGTTTGTTCATGTGGACGAAGGGTAATCACATGCCAGAAAAGCCTATAAGGGTACTGAAGGAGGAGCCACGGGAGATCCCTGAGTAAGAGGATATCCCTGATCCTCACAGATACCATATCTGGGTCAGATGAATTGACTGACGTTTCTTATTGTAAGTTGAAGCTTACTTGGAAAAAATGACGCCTGTTTACAACACCAAATGCTTTAGTCAATTACTTTAAATGGAGAATATCCTTTTCAATCTTAGCTTGCTGGCCTAAATAAGCATATAAAGTGTTTGTGAGTTTACAATGCTGTTTGCCTCTTAATAGGCTGAAACATGTAAAAGTGTTAGCCTAAAGGGGAATAGCTTTCATACGATATTTCAGTTCTCAATAAAATGTCTGACGAGACGAGCTTTTCATTTTTTTCGTAGAACATTAGCTTACTGCATTACACTTATACCAAACGACCTGCCGAATACTACATTATACTTGACTGATATGTGATTAGTAGTTTTTACTTGAACATCATGTTTCTGTACTGTACTGTACTGTACTCATCAAAACCCGGATATCCAAATCTAAGCCTCGCTATTTCATAATAATTAGACATATTTCAAATGAACATTCGATGACCAACCGTTTGGTTGTGATTTTCAAGCTTCTAGTAAAAATTTGTGAAATTCTAATGCGTCACTGTGTTTTCATACTATAACATAATAATGTCAGAGAATCATAATGATAACATTATTTACATAAAATAGTTATAGATTCTATACATGATACTGCTGGAAAGGCTTCTCTGTATCAAGGGACCTACTTCATATTGACCGGGACATGAACACAAACATCGGTGCAAAATGTTAGTTAATCACATTTTGTGAGTTTCAACAGCAGTTAAAAGTTACTGTAATTGTGAAGTTGGTTTATCTTTCATTATAACATATTGAGGTAGGATATATAAAGTACTGGATACAACTGCACAATGACACGGGTCACTGGCCGTATAAATCTTGCTCACCAAAAATTGAAATATGTTGTTTTTATCGTTGCTCTTTTAGTATAGCCATAAACTACGCAAGGTGAATACTAACTCTCCGTGATGCTAGCTTGGTAGCTGATGGAATTCGACGTGTAGAACCACAAAGAATGTGAGTGGGTATTTCAAATATCAGAGAGTACTGCACAGCTTATTGCAGTTTGTGGATAATCTACTGCTGCCGATAGCCAATATGCAGATAGCAGACATTTTCCTGTCAAGTATCATTGTCAATACTATTGTCATTAAAATCAACAAAGCATTTGACACCGTTCCCTGACACATCCCCACGCAAAAGATACTTGATGATACTTGATATTACTTTCCACATCGATTACAAACTCTAGCTCGCCAACTTCATAGCTAGCCGCTAAACCAGATGCACACAGAATAGCTTCACCTCTAAAATCCCTTGACTCTACAGTGAAGTTCTCCAAGGAGAAGTTCTTTCTCCAGCACTCTCCATTCTCATTCTACATGCCCTCCCATCACCTCTTGCAGACCACAATGTGAAGATTCTCTCATAAGCAGACAATGTAACAACCACATTCTAGCACCAGGACACTACACAAGCATTAATACACATGCAACACTACACCACGCTATTGGAACACAAGTTCACCCAGAGCAGAATATTTACAACTCCACTGATATCTTTAGTCACCTTTCAAATCCCAATCAGTTACGAATTCAACCTTCACCCTTCCATCACCTTGCATAGCCAATCGCTCCCTCTCGGCAAAACCCCAACTAATTTGACCATCATATAATGCAGGCATATGATGTTCATTCCCCACACGACAAACATTAGGTTAAAGGCAACAAACAAACTAAATGCCCTCAGAACACTTAATGATACCAAATTTAGATTAGAAAATGAATTCTGTAGCCTCCTATAGAAATGATTCAACTGTTCAACCCTAACCTACTCCTTACCTGCCTGATCATCCACTCTGTCAAAACAAATTTAAAAAATGCTGCAAACCAAGCAATATATAACGCTCAGAACAATTACCGGCATTCTAGCAACCACAAGCACAACATAATGAAACGAATATTCTCACAATGCAAGTCTTACCTCAATATCCTTTGCAGCAATGATAGACCCTTCGCATCCAAATCCCCCCCTGTAACAACCACTGAACCCGAAACAGAAATAAAAAACTTACCCCTGCCTCACAAATCAACAGCCAACACTAACAGATCCCACCCACCCCAGCCAACTGCAACACATAAAACAAACAGGCACAAAAATGGCCCGACAAGCACTAAACAGCCACCCTCCCAGTTAAGATCTTATATATGTTTTGGGGATTGATGGCTGAAGTGGTCTGAATAGGAGGATACTCTACTGTTCATGCAAAGATCTGAATGATAAGTATACTGAGGCGAGATTGAATTGGATTTCTTTTTACTGTACAAGTGTATATTTGTGGTCGCTAGTCAGCCGGTGTTTATTCTGAGTGCTGTTTTGTGAATACATATTTTTGACACGGTGAAAATTCAGTCACGTGAAGAATAGCTATAGGTGGAGCGGATAAATTGTTCGTTCAGAATATATTGATTTTTTCCCCGAACTCCTTTTGCAATTGTTGATACCGCGACTGCTACAGTTCACCTTCAACCACTCTGTATCATCTATTATCAGTGGACGGAGAGAATTACAACAATTTCGAGAGCCGCCCCTCCAAAAGGAAGTCCGACATACCTTGCACCCGCGTGTAGTGTGATGGACGAGGGTACATATACATGTAATGTGTGTGTAAATAGATAAATGAATAAAGTAAACTGAGAACGGTTTATTGAATTCATGCAGCCATTCGGCTGAAAATACTCAGATGAGGTATTACAGATACTACAGAACTGGGAAGTCATAACAGTAACTAGTTAACTAATCATAAAAGAGCTTAAGAGCAATATGAAAATAGATATTTCGTGTGTGTGTGTGTGTGTGTGTGTGTGTGTGTGTATAAACCCAAGTTCACCCATTCGACGCCATCAGCAGCGCTGTATGAATAACGGACGCAAATCGTGCTTCTGACCTCCCTCGATGATCAAGTCTTTAGCAGAGTCATGGCAATGTGGTGCCCGCAAAACATCTCTAGTTTTATAAGATATTTCACTGGCGAAGGTTCTCGGTAAAGATTAATCCAAAACGATTCCTTCTTAAGAGTCGAGATCCAGCGTCTGGCTGCATCAGAAAAATAAATTTTTCACCCAAAACATACACCGACCTTCGTAAATAACAAAACTTTTTTTTTACTGCTATACAACGAGTGCATTTTGCGGTTTAGAACAACCATTTCAAAATTAATTTCAACTTCTTCGATGTAGTTGCCTAACTTAGGAATTCAAGAAGAGTAATTTGCTACGTTGCATAATACATAACCACCTCGTCTGATGAATTAATGCTGCGAGTTCTCTCGAATTAAGTTTCTTTTTTTAGGAGTTTATTGACCGCTGAAACAAGAAATATCAGCAAAATGTCAGCAACTTTCTTGTACATGAAAATACAATATTTCCGCGAGGGTGTTTGGGTCAACAAACAAGTCATCTCGAGGAAGATATTGATGATTTGGTAAGTTGCCGTTTGTTATCAGTTCAACAGTGAGTAGAGCTGGATGGTAAGGGGATATCTAGTGAGCAGAAACAATGGAAGCTTAACAGTTTGAAGTGAAGATGACTTAAATATCCTAACAGTTACAAACTTTTGTACTCTCACTACGCTAATCTGTGTGTTTCTGATATTTTCCATTATCACAAAACTGCCTCGAAAAGCCCAAGTGGTCTGTTGCTGATTGAATTCCGTGTTCCTTAGAACTGATGAATTATCTGTTTTCACAACCACCCAGCACCTTAGCCTGCGTAACTGTGGTGTATTTGAGAAAGACCTTGTCCCAGACATGGTGTATGAAATGGGTGCTCCCACAGCTGGCTGCAGTGACAAAGATACGCGGACTATTCCTCCTTAAGATAGAGGAAGCGAGTTAATGTCAGAATTCATCAATAATACCTATAATCCCTCAAGTTATCTATAATACTATATTCTACCTGGTACTGTAATTTCTGTTTAGCCTCCCCCTACTGTGCAAAATTAGCAGATAACATCATTTCCAGCTACCCTGGCTCATACTCCCCCTAGAATATGATCCTTGCTTTCACCATGGCACCAGAGCCAATATGCTTGAACACCTGTAACACAACACAACTGATGTATTTATCAACGCTTCCACATGGAATGGTGGAAGTGCTACAATTGCAGCTGAGACCGACGGTGTTAGAGTTGTTTTTAGAATAAGCAATGGGATATCTACCTTTTAAACTGACTGTTTGCTATGTTCTTCGCTCTGAAGCTAATAAGAACAAGGACCCTATGCTTATCTCTGAATCTGTCCTCATTACTGTCCAGACTTTGAGAACAGTGAATAACATGATTGTTTCTGAAGTCATTTGCAAATAGGCGAACGCTGTTTTAAAACGGATTCGAGCCAAACTGCTGTAGATTCCCATCTCACAAAGTTTTCCTAGAACACATTGAAGTTCATACCTTACCTATACTTGTATCAGAGACAGACTTAAAAATAATGCTGATATCTCTAACAGAAGCTTAATACTGTGATCAAGAATGAACCAACAGTTGAATCTGAAGCAAGTAGAAGACTTAACTAGACACTAGCGAATCCCTTGTACATCATGAACGGTACACGCCAGTGAAAACATGTGTATGGACGAAGTAACAACAAGGTCTAAAGACTACAAGATATTGCCTCCGCTAGATTACCCCGAGGTCAGCGATATCATTAACAACTTAGCTTTTAAGAAAATGTTATCCATGTGATGTCTATATTGTATAGGCAATATAAAAATTCACATAAGTGGGAATACAGAAGACCACTAAGTCTTAGACCGTGTGATAATTCAACCTTATAACCCCCAGGTCTAAACAACCCTTGCAAAATAGACGTAGCACAGCTTAAGTGAGAATGTTGAGACTGTATCTACTTTTTTGCCTTAAACATTGGCCGGTTATTTCTTTAGGCTTAAGCATAATCGTATCAACTGGCAGGATCATTAAGGCCGTCAACGTAAAGCTACATCCGCCAGCTGAAAAATTCCTAACACCTTCTACAGGTGCCAGGGGCATTTGATTCTAAGGACCACATAAATGGACTCCCGTGGTGTAGCGGTTATCGTTTCTGACAGTGACGCATTTACGGGCAGCCCAGGGTCTAGCGCATTGGTTCGAATCCCAGTTGCGGCAGACGGTCCACAGTTACCCTAGCTGTTCATTTACCCTTAGGGGTCGGTCAATAAAATGGATATACCTGGCTCAGGCTAGTGTGTATATATATATATATATATATATATATATATGCAGAACCTTCACTTCATATATATAGATAGATAGATAGCGTAAATGGGATGGCCTTGATTAGGGCCTCAAACGCCCGTGCCATCTCCGCTAACATAAACAAAAAAAAATCTCACTAAGTATGTGGTTTTCACATCAAATAAGGTGAATAAACACTCGAGTGTCGGACCAAATGACCCTCCCTCCCACTGGCTCGGTGTCCGAATAAAGGTACGTATTCTTGACATCAACGCTGTACACGTATTTATCTTTTACGATGAAGCGGATTCTTAAGGAGATGAAAATGAATACTGATATGATCCTGAACGGTTTATCTTAAATCTCTTTTGAACAAACATCTAAACGAAAAAAAGATATAACTTTATATGAAATCATGTGGCGAAAAGATAACATCTTTTCAATGTGCATATATATGAAATATCATTTCCACATCATTCATAAAAAAATAGAACTATTCAGTTGTATTGTCTATGAATACCATTAATATCAAAGTAGAACTAAACACACCAAGATAAATGATTCAGAAGCGCTTCCACCTACCTGGGTTCGGGGTCTCATTCACTCGCTCACCACCAGCGCCAGACGTGTTTATAAATTCATCAGAAAAAAAGAATCATGCTTACCACATCAAGGTCATCCAACAGTTTCAGTGAACTTTAGGGTCTGTATCCAAACGATTGCACAATAGTCTTTTAACAACTAACCTCTGTTCGCTGCCTCATGTGACGAGTACTTGTGGCCTTCACTGAACCAACAGCTGACTGATCCAGTAAAGATTCTGAAAGTCTTTAAACCCTATATAGATGCGCTAGAGTTATCAGCCATTATCTTTTTTTTTTTATATTCACTGGTAAGCAAACTGTTTACGCAACATCGCACTCAGATAACAACGCGAAAAAAGCGCTTACAACAACTATACAAACACAGACACACTAGCTACATCCACAGACGCCAGTGTGCTGGGGGGACTAAACGAAGCTGGACGCGACGAGCCAGCCGTATGATCAAGAACATCTGTTTAGGAAGCATGACTCCATTACATTACCAGAATCTCTGAAGAGTTCTTGAAAATCGTAAATAGCGCCATATTATTAGCGAGCACTTAGTAACTCGTAAAGGAGAACATATAGAGAACGCTTAGGGTAATTTGAACTAATTCCTGAGTAACACTTCATTGAAAACGTGCTTTATGTGTACATATTTTGTTGATATATAATATGTAACTAATGTAAATACTTTTAGCTGCATGGTTTCATGTAGGTATGCTTTGCATGATTATAGCGCTTCAAATATACGGAGAAATGTAAAAAAAATTAACATTATACTATTGCAATTTCTCTATCATGATCACTCTCCACTTGCCTTTGTTTGATGAAACGATTCATACATTGAGTCCGGGCTGTATAAAGAGTAATTAAAAACCAAGTGATCAATTCTGTTAATCATCTTTATCGTAGAAATATTCATATCAACCGTATTAGGAAAGGGTAACTCATTGAAAGCAAAAGCATTCAGATTCAATGAGGCGATAAAGTATACAGCCTCAGTAAGCACAAGCACATAGATTAAAAGAACGGAAACGAAAGAAAAACAACCAAAAACAAGCATGAAAGAAAACACATGCAAGTACCTCTACCGTAAAGACAAGCAACAGAAAAAATGGCTTTAAATCATGAAACACATTCACGAACAGAAAGAAAAATTACAAAGATAACAGTGAGCAAAAAATCCTAATAGTGTAGCAGAAAAAGGCACGCAAGTGCATTTGCCAAAATAACAAGGAAAGATGGAGTATAAATTAACCAAAAGCAGACATTTGACCTAAAGTTATCGCTAGTAAATTCTATTTTTTTTTTTGCGCCAAACATAAATTTCAACATAGGTAAAATATGGCAACGTTAGGTGAGGTTAGGGTAAGTTAGTCGATGTTAGCAAAGGTGGTCGGTCCCTTGGGTAATGCAATTGTTGGGAAATATCAAGTTTCTAAAGAATACACGGGAAATCTTCCATTAATGGAGGTTTGAAATTTTTCCACAAATACAGTTTTCTCTCAATCATCTTACGCTGTAACTATTTTGTATTATACTCAAGAACATAAAAATTCATAACATATGGCCTTAGAAGCTTATATTCAGCTACAATCATGTCTTGACGCCCTTGCTTTATGAAATTATCAAGCATTTACCTCACGACTATTGCAACCTTTAATTCTGCATTTTTGGAATCATTCGAAAGTTGGTTGCGTTAGATTTTTCTTTTACTTTTTATATAGAAAAAAGAAGCCTTTCAATCCACGTAGACCTATGATAATGTGCCTCCTTCTTCAAAGAAACCAAGAAAACAAAATGTCAACAGAGCTGAGCAGACAACTATCGCTGAATGTCGTGGCGCCATCTGTTGGATGAGCTAGCATTTAAACTATTTGCCAGATATCGCTTTCGTGTTATATTTGCATTACACCAGTCTACGGGAGTGACATTTCTCAAATAGATTATCTTTGGTATGGTGAGAGGCCCCACCAACAACAACGCGAAGGACACTTATGAAAACCAGTGATATGCAATGAAACCAACATTTAGTATACATAGACTAATTCAAACACCATACAGTGTATGGAACACCAAGGAGGTATATCTTATGATACGAAGGGAGCGTATGAAAATCCTGGAAGTTAAAAAAAAATTCTCTGTAAACTAATAATATGAGGAATCCAATAGAATCTGGCCACTGGAGTCTGACGGGCTCCCTCTATACCCTCTGTAATCATTCTTTGCGCTACCGCTCACTTGATGAACATGGGTTGCACACTAAATCATCCGCTAATAGCGACAAAATAGAAATTGGATTAACCTCTTATGCCTGTCCTTGAAGACCCGTTCCGGCGGTTGGCCAATCCCGCTCGTGCCGTAATTGTTAACTGGTCATCAGACTACTACGCTGTAATTATTACGGTATTACGCGATTAAATTTTACGATCGCTTATCCTCGAGGACCGGCGTGATGAATGGTCGTGGCGGAACTCGCTCTCCCCAATTTTCCTCGCCGTTGTGTGGAGTAATTTCGGATTATTAATTATCGCGAACTGTTGACGAGATTTTTCCCAGTAGCCACCCAGCTGTTGAGTGAGGGTGGGGACCTGTGTGTATTGGGCGTATTTATTTAGACAGATTATTATACCTTCTGCTCTCTTGGGGTAATTGTTTTTCACTGTCTTACACGCAGTAAGTGGTTGGGCTGATGTAGAGAAAACATAGACTCACTCTCTCTCTTTATCTGTCTCTTTAACTCTCTCTTCTTCACACACACACACACACACACAGTTATGTAATGTGCGTGGTGGCAGAGAGAAGCAATATTACCAACCAAGTAAGACGAGCGGTGAGCGCTCCGCGCGAGCCCTGCTTACAAGCAAAATCTCGTCGTAGGTAGTCTAAGCTTTATGGTTATGGAAGATATAAACCTGAGAAGGATTTATTTCTAAAAAATTCGAAGCAAAAGGAATATAGAGCCATTATTTTTTCGATTTCTTCCTTTCTTTCAGAACTTCACTTATGGAAAAGCAGTTTGTTTCACGAATTTCATAGAGGGGGGGGGGGAATATGCTGTAATTACGTTAGTTCTTTAGGGAGAGACTGTACTTTGTAATACGGTTTTAAAAACTGAAATCTGTCAAATCTCTAAATTTCACCCAGCGTTTGCAATTCTCTAATCTGATTATTATCTCAACGTCGTTCTCCTAAAAATGGGGTAGATCTAATGCATGCAGTCCATCATTTCATAGAAAGACAAAGGAAATAAGCTTCAGGATTCTGGGTGTGAGGGATTTGCGAGTCGACATCTTCCCTAACCTGTCACCAGAGTCCCACTTTATATAAAATAGATAAGGGGATCAACTGTATTCTGGCAAATATTAGAATTGTTGTCAAGTTCATGGAAAAGCAAATAAGTATTTAGCAATCTCTTTACGTCCTGCATAAGGCTAAAAATTGGACTATGATTCTCATGTTTTTTGTTTTCTGTACTTAAAAACGCATAAAGAACTGATAGAGAAGGTTCAGAGGACGGTAACAAAGAGGGTACCAGAATGAAAGAAGCCGAGTTATAGCGACGCGCTAAGAGGCCTCGAAGTTGCCCACCATGGAAGAGAGAAGAGTGAGGGGTGACCTGATCACAACCTTTGCTTTTTAGATCAGACTGATGAAATAAACAGTGAACAGTCCTTTAAGAAATATAGGGATAGAGCAACCACACGAAATAGCATGAAATTAAATACAGGTTGTTAGAAAGACTATAAACAAATGCTCTTACAGTGTAAGAGTATTGGATGAATGACATAAACTGAATGAGAGTATGGTAATCGCAGAGACCATACAGACGTTTACAAAGTCGTTTCATAGTAAAAAATTGTCAAAAGATGGGATGCCACATGTGTAAAACTCCCTCCCCGTACAGCACAAATAGTTAACTACAGGTAGATTGTTACACGTCCTCAGCTCGCGTCCCCTGGGTTGGTAAACAAGCGTTTTATCTTTTCAAAATTGCTTTATCATTTTAGGCAACTCTGGATATTTCCAACATGACCTCACGTGGTGTTTATTAATCGAATTTTGCCGTTTACCTTAACACATGGTAAATATGAATGACAAAATATGATTATTCAATGTACTGATTGGCCGAAAGACATTTTTCACTTTCTGTTTTTACTTGAAGCGGACAGATGGCACCACAATAATCGGCTGCTTGTCACCTGTTCTGGAATGTTGACATTTCTGTTTTGATGGAATCGTCGAAAATGGAGGCACATGTTCACGACATGGGTCCACGAGGATGGAGAGACTTCTTTCTCTATAGGAGAAGTAAAGCAAACATCTGAAGTAAGCGATTTGCGATAGAATCCGAAAATATAGAGTGAAAGGTTACGGTAATCATGAGGTAAATGCTTAAGTATTTCACTCAGAAACAGCATCATGGCATGATTCTAGCTGAATATAAGTTTCTAAGGCCATATATTAAGAATTCTAGTGCTCTTTTTGTATCATATTTCAGTTACAGCGTAAGGTGAGTGAGTTAAGGCTTGATTTCTGTAAGAATTCTAAACTTTCGACACGAAATGATTCTCCAATAAGGAAAGATCTCCTATGTATTCTTTAAAAACTTGGTGTTTCCTAAACTTTACATTACTCAAAGGTCCGACCCTCCTGTGCCAACATCGACCGACCTACCCTAACCTAACCTACCGTTGCTCAACCTATGTTAGAATACATGTTTGCACTCACGAAAACAACTAGAATTTTCAAGAAGTAAATTTGGGCCAAAACTCTGGTTTTGGTTAACATATGCTTTTTTCCTTGGTATTCCGGAAAATGCATTTGCATGCTTCTTTTTTTCTGTTTCAATATCTGGCACCATTGCTCACTTTTATCTGTTTTATTTTATTTCTGTTACCATGAATGCTTTTGAGAAACTAACGCCACTGTTTTGTTTGGTTGTTTTTACGGTAGAGGCAAATTCATGTGTTTTTTGTCATGTTTGTTTTTGTTTCTTTTACTTCTGATTTCACTTTATTATATATGTACATGCGTTATTTGAGGCTGGTTACAACAGTATTGCTTCACTGAATCTGAATGCTTTTGGTTTCAGTAAGTTACCCATTACAAACATGGTTGATGTAAATATTTCTACAACGAAGATGATTAATAGCATTACTAATTTTACATTTCATTACACTTGATGCAGCCTGTACTAAATGAATGAATCATTTCATCAAAGGCCAATGGGGAGTGAGCATGATAGAGAGATTATAATGCTCAGTACAATAGTAATGCATTTACAGTTCTCCGTATGAACGAAGCGCTATGATCATGCAAAACATACTTACTTGAAGCCATGAAAAGGTGTGTATTTATAACAGTTCCACATTATATATAAACATTAAACGAGTGCGTACTCACAAAGCACGTTTTCAGTGAGGTGTTATTCAGGAACTGATTCAAATTACCCCAAGCGTTCTGCATATGTTTTTTACAAGTTAATGTTCACCTTTACAAGTCACTGAGGGCTCTCTTGTAATATGGCGCTAGTAACAATTTTAAAGAACTCTTCTGAAATTCTGGTAATGTGGGCGAGTCATGCTTCCGAAGCAAATGCCCTAGATCATACGGCTGGCTCGTTGTGTCCAGCTTCGTTTAGTCGACCCAGCACACTGGCGTCTGTGGATGTAGCTAGTGTGTCTGTGTTTGTATAGTTGTTGTAAGCGCTTTTCTCGCGTTGTTATCTGATTGCGATGTTGCGTAAACTGTTTACTTACCAGTGAATATATAACAAAAAGACAATGGCTGATAACTCTAGCGCATCTATATAGGGTTTAAAGACTTTCAGAATCTTTACAGGATCAGTCAGCTGTTGGTTCAGTGAAGGCCACAAGTACTCGTCACATGAGGCAGCGAACAGAGGTTAGTTCTTAAAAGATTATTGTGCAATCGTTTGGACACAGACCCTAAAGTTACACTGAAAGTATTGGATGACCTTGATGTGGTAAGCATGATTCTATTTTTCTGATGAATTTATAAACACGTTTGGCGCTGGTAGTGAGCGAGTGAATGAGACTTCGAGACCCCTAACCCAGGTAGGTGGAACTGTTTCTGAAGCATTTATCTTTGTGTGTTTAATTTTACTTTGATATTAATGGTATTCATAGACAATATAAGTGAATAGTTTTGTTTTCTATGAATGATATGTAAATAACGTTTTATGTATATGCATGCTGAAAAGATGGTATCGTCTTGGCAACATGATTTCGTATAAGAATATTCATTTTTCGTTTAGACGTTTATTTAAACAGAATTCAAGACAAGCCGTTTAGGATGATATTCGTATTTCCTCATCTCAGTAAGAGAGAGCATAATCGTCCGAGACCCTGAATGTTATTCACCTTATTTGATATACGTGTGTGTGTGTGTGTGTGTGTGTATGTGCTATTTCATAGTCATAGTATATATTCTCTCGATAAATATATCAAAGTTGGTGACTGAGGCTGCGGTCTAGTTCACTTCCAGAACATACATAAGGTTTCCCTACAAAATCTGTTACGTGAATATTATTTCAACTGCATTTTTGACGATCCTAAAACATGGAATTGCAGAGGTGCTATTGCCACAGGAAGTATTTTGTTTCTCGTACACTTGGGGCCTTCTGAGTGTCTAGGAGGGTAAATGAGCACTCTGTTTCTGCTGCACAATTAATACAGTGTGTGCATAATACGTGATCGGAATGTGTTACTGTGGAGTACAAGAATTGCTTCTTTATGTGTCACGAAATATGACTTGAACATAATGGAGTTTACAGGCTTAACTCTATTGATCCAACCCCCCCTTTTAACTGAAAGAGAGATAAAGATGATATGTAAAAAGAGAGAGAGAGAGTCAGAGAGAAATATTACAGTTATTCAGAGTCAGTGAAGAAAAATTACAGTTGATCAGAGTCAGTGAGGTGTATTAAATTACTCATAGTCTTTAAGAAATATTACAGTTACTGAGAGTCAATGAGAAATATTACTGTTACTCAGATTCAGTAAGAAATATTACAGTTAATCAGAAATAGATTGAAATTACTCATAGTCAGTGAGAAATGTTACGATGCTCATATCTCCAGTGAAATAATGAGCTTCGTGTCTTTTACAGCTACCAGTTTTGTAAAACAGAACAGATACAGAGAGACTGCTCATTCCTGAGGACCTCCTGTTTTCAATAGAGGTAACGTAAATGTGTCCTCTTTCTCTTCTTACCTTATCGACTTTGCGAAAACGTAAGAACCACTTAGAAAACGTGATTAAAAAAAAAGAAAATGAAATCCAGGGAGGTTTTTCTCGACTTCCCTTTCCATCAATTTTTTTCTTCTTTTTTGTAGGAAGGAGTTAAAGCTGTGTGAGCCGCATCGACGATTCGCTCTTCTTCGTTTTTGAAACTCTCTGCTAAAGAGAGCTTCGAGCAGCGTACAGATTTGATAGCTTGGGGTGTGTATGTGTGGAGGTGGCGGGGGAGTGGCAGAGAGACTGAGTGCCTGGTGGAAAGGGTTAGTAAGGTTGTTCGACTGGCCGTAAAAAGGATGGTGTGGGAGGAGAGGTGGTGCAGGTGGGAGTCTGGAGAAGCAGGAAGAGTGCTTGGAGGTGAAATACGTACGTCTGGGATTCTATCGGGACGGTAGAACACACTGGGGTAAAGACATGGTACATATATATATACAAGGTTAAGAGACGGGGCAACAGGAGTGTAAAACTGTTTCACCGTAACACATGAATAGTAATCACACACACACACACACACACTCTCTCTCTCTCTCTCTCTCTCTCATGCCCAACCTTCACGTCCGTCACCATAATGGCCTTATACCAACCAGTGCTCTTGCAGACAGATGCATGAATCGTCCTGTATCCGCTAAGTTATGAACAATCCATAAACAAGTGTACAGATATCATATAGTTTTCTCCTAGGCGTATATCAACTACTATATCACTGTAACTCAGCCAGAGTGGAACTGTTCTTCACTTAATGTTCACCATTAAATGCATAATTAATGTCAGCCACAATATGGTTGCAGTTCAACCACCTTTAAGTTTTCATCACTGAATACTTAACGAATCACCGCCAAATATGTAATGTATAAACCATAGCATTTGCTGTGTAAAACTTCCTGTACTATGTAGATGTACCTCACTCATGTGCCTATCCAAAGCGTAAAAGTATCCAACCTTACCTTGATCTTGAAGTCTTTTGTGACTTATTAAACTAATTACTATTATGAACCCCAGTTCTGTAATATCTCAACAGTACATTTTCAATCGAAGGGCTGCCTAGATTCAATAAAGCGTCCTTTTACATGTAACACATATACACACGTGGGTCTATGTGGTGTATTGGTTAGCGTTTCTACCCACGAGTCTGCACGGGTCCGCATGGTTATCGAATCCTGGGGCTATGTAGTCGGCCCACACCCAAACCAGGTGTTCATCCTTTCCTCGTGGCTGGTCAGTATATAGGCATCTGACATTGACTGGTTTGTGTGTGTGTGTGTGTGTGTGTGTGCATTTACACACAGAGGAGTAAAGACATGGTACATATATTCAAGTATAAGCACTGGGAATACACCTCTCCCTGTAACACAAATAATAATCTCACAATGTATCATTATCATAAGATGATCAGTGATAAATATGAGAATGATTTTTCTAGTGTAAATCATAATATGTATGTGAACAAGCTCTGCAGTTTGATTCACGAAGGTAGTTGAAATGCTCTTGTGAAATATTAATCCAAGATCATAACCGAAAAGAATTAAGCGTATCGAGGATATTAGAATGCGGATTAATCATACAGAGTATATGCTAATGACAGTGTTCTGATGAGATGCCCGAAGCTCTAGATTAATCCTGGCGATTTGTTCTCAAGTATGACATTGAGCAGCTTGGAGTACAGATCGACCGAGTACTCACGGAGGACAAAGGACCTCAGCACCAGCTAAGGAGAGAATTAGGAAGATGAGTGGTTGGTAGAAGGGAGCCAAGAAGTAGATGCGTAATGGGACAGAAAAGGAAGAGAATGGGGAACAAGATAAAGGATAAAGATTAAAACATTATGAGGGAAAAAAGAATGTATTTCCAGAAAAGAGTAAGTAATTAGGAGAGAAGGATGAATGAGAAAAGAGAATAAGAAGAAAATGAATGCAAAGATGAAATAGCAAAAGGCTGACGAAAGTCGACAATAATGGAAGTGAATGATAGAGTGGAGAAAATGAAACAAAACGAATGGAGACAAGAATTAGTGAAAAAGGAAGGAACACGATAAAGGCAGAGAAAATGGAGAAGAGTGCAATAGAGATGACAGAGTGAGAAGGGGAACAGAAAACTACATCATGACAAAGATGAAAAAGAGAATGCCATGAAAAAACGAGAAGGAGAGGATTAAGAAAAGAATGACAAAGAGGAAGAATTATCGGAGACAAAATTGGGAAGTTGCTTTCGTTTCTGGGCTGGACAATCCATTAATAATAGAAACATAAGTACCAATGGCTGACATCTCAGGTGTGCTCCAACGTGCACGTAACAATTTTCAACTCGGTTATTCACTGGATGGTTCTTTTTTCCACTGCGGTGCTCGTTGAGTTAGGATATCGTTAATTTTCCTGCTTTATCACCAGTTAGGCCTTTAGTTTGATGATGAGATTGTTCTGTAGAATTCTTATGTAGATATTGCCTAGTTCCCTCGTTCAACGGAGGCATTAAGTGTTCATTCCTTAACTATGCTAAACACTTGCCCACTTGATCATGTGATTATTCACACGATCTTCCTACGCTCATAATTTTTTTTAGCTTTTTTCAGTTACGTTTCTGGTCATCATTGTATAGCTTAATTGTCAACCAGATTTTCACTATGTAACTAGATTCTTGACTTATTCACCGAGCTGTTAATATAACTAAATATTTCACTGTACTGGTTTGTTGTAATACTTACCTCTTCACTGAATTACGCAGATGTTTGCTAAATCACTTTGTTGTTCAAGTAATCACCCAATTTATTCAACTGTGCACCGAACCATCCAATATCATTGTACTTCCTTCTGCAGCACATATGACTGGAGCGAGTTGATGATTACTGATTTACTGAATTAGCTGCAGCCTAAGGCTGAAAAATATGCTGAGGAAATACAGAGTATAGAAAGTGGAGATGCAAAAAGAAGAGGGGAGAAGGCGTATTGATGATCAGCGACGGGTGGTGTCCAGAACGTAGAGGAGGAAGAATAACACGTATATGCCTCGGGAGTGTAGCTTCGGATAAGTGTGGCTCTGGTGGATGGCATTTAAATCTCTCATGGAAGAGTAGAAGCTTGGTGCTTGTCGGTTTCATTCGGTTAGCATTAGGCTGTGATACCATTGTGTTTGCTGGGGAATGGAGGGATAGGGTGAATCTGTGAATGCTGTTTTCCAGTGTGAGGTTGGGGTCACTTTCTTTACTTCTACTTAGGGTCTGGTGGATGGTTATAACATGGTTTTAGGTGAAAAGGGTCTAGTGCTGCTACAAAGAACCGAGTGTCAAGTATGTTGTGAGATTATTTTTTGAATTATTTTCTTTACATTGTGCAGTAGCTGAATATAATCGAATAGTTCTTTGTTTTATCTCTATTTTCCCCCTTACTTCTTGATATTTTCTAGATACTAAGAACCTTAAGAAACGATATTTATCTTCAAAATACATCCATTAGCTATGAATTCAGTTTCCCTTTGTTTTATGTTTAATGTGATGGTGCAGTTTTTGACCGCGGTATAAGATTCACCACCCACAGTCTGTCTCCTGCATACAACTATAAGTTTTGCTGAAAAAGAAAAACAAATATCACTTTACTACACCGCTCATTCGCTCGCTAGGCAGTTCGGCTTTCACTGCTCTTCGTCTGAAAAATCATTTAGTTAGTCCATGAACGTTTGCAATTACACTTGTTCGACTTCATGCTAGTGTAACTAATGTAATCACTGTGCTATATGTGAATTACGTTATTTTTGAGAGCGTGGGTCTGTCGTGGTGCAGTGAGCAGTGTAGCGTTGCCGAAATTCAAGTGTTCCGGTTCGATTCCAGGCTTTTGGCACAGCTTAGAGAGTCAATTTGCCATGGCCGTTGCAGAGTAGGTCACCAGACCATGGCAAAGCTCCAAGGCTATCCGACTCAGCGGGTGAAAATTAGAGTCAAGGGAATTCTGGAATTGCATTTTCTATCTCTAATGTGATATTTAATTAGGTTTCGCATTTTGCATTCGCGTTACCGCCAGGACCATAATCTAAAAGGCTTGAGATTATCTTTGCAGAAGTGACGATAGATGAAAAGAGAATTCAACTACTAGTTTTGTAGTGGTGGAAATATCGTGCAATAGTGGTTGATGCCGGAACTGGAAATGGACTCCTGCCAGAAGGGCGTGACGTCTAGCCTCAAGAGCGTTTGACGTATTAGCACAGAGGGTGTGCTGCCCCAAAGAGGCTTTTTCTTTAAACTTGTCTGTATTCCTCTCTCTCTCTCTCTCTCTCTCTCTCTCTCTCTCTCTCTCTCTCTCTCTCTCTCTCTATCTATCTATCTATCTAT
>JAYMFT010374449.1:0-21230 GCA_038088735.1 Panulirus argus
GGGGGGGGGGGGGGGGGGGGGGTGGGGAGGGGGAGAGGGGGAAGGGGAACAAGCCTCGGTCATTTTGGGGTAAATCATCTCCCACGGTTTGTAATGTGTGCTACCCTCGCCAGAGGGCAGCGCCGGGGTCTGATTGGCGTTGGAGGGGGGGAGTGGAGGGGGCTCGGGGGGAGGGGGAAAGAGAGAGAGAGAGAGGTTATTTTCTTTTCATACGGTGAAGGAGGAGGAGGAGGAGGAGTAGGGTGGAGGCGAGGTGAATACTGACTGCTCCGTCTTCCCACACAGTTCAGCCACAGTCTGTAGGAGTCAGGAAACAGACACACACGTACACACACGCACACACGTATATACACGTACACACACGTACACACACACACACACACACACACACACACACACACACACACGATCACCACGCACTTTTACAGCCCATTAACAGACGTCTGGATGATGATCTGATTGATCACCCTAATTGCTCTACGGCTAGTTCGGTAAAGCCTTGCCACGGGAGAGTATAGTCACTCACAACATAGTGGCGGGTCTTAACGAACTCTCGTGTCTGGGTTTGGAGTCGCTCTGGTTTGTGGACCCACTGGGGTCTGACTAAGACCCTTTGTGACCCCCTGTAATCCTTTTGCGCTACCGCTCTCACAGGATGAGTATGGGGTGCACAATAAACTTGCCGGGGTTTTCCCGGCACAAATGAAATCAGTCGCCCGGTGTCTTCGACGAGGATGTGAAGGAGAGGAACTGCGCCACCGGGATATACGCAGGTGAAAGGGATAGTCAGTCAGAGACTAAAGCCGACATGACTAGCAGAGCACTCCCGATATTCTCTCTTCTCTTTTGAAAACCTCTTCAAATCTTCACCTTCGCCTCCACAAGATAGTGGACAGACATCCCACCAGCGGCTGCCCCTCTCAACACATTTACATCCAAAAGTCTCTCTTCTACACGCCTATATATCCCAGTGTGTAAAGTGGACCCTAACGACGGAGGCACACATTATCCTCGGCAATGTACTGTAGATTATCCGAATGTGCAGAGCGGACCCCGTCCTCTTCAGGATTTGAGAGTCTTATGAGTGTGGGATGTGGACTCGGATGCCGGTAGAGGTGACGCCAGGTTGAGCTAAGCAAGTCCACACTGTGGATGAGGGAAGCCCACCGTCATGGGAGGTGGGTCGAGGTGAACACCTGACGAGGCGTAACCCGAGCGGGCGACGGATCCAGCGCCGTCATCGCCTTGGTTGATGGAGGGCCGTGAGTGACGCTAGGACCCAGTGGTGGCAGGAGGGTGTGTGAGTGTGTATGTGTGTGTGTGTAGCAGGCGGAGTGCACGGTGAGGGACGGGGATGGGGTGTTTCACGGCACCTGTGGCGTGGCCGGACATGCACTGCATGAGTGAGTCACTGCGTAATAAGACTCAAAAAAAAAAAAAAAAAAAGACGAGGTGCTACGCGAACGGACGCTGCTGAGTCGCCGCCCACCTCCAGTACTCTGACGGGATTCGGTTGAGAGAGAGAGAGAGAGAGAGAGAGAGAGAGAGAGAGAGAAAGGGAGAGAGAGAGAGAGTACGAGACTTGACGCATATATATGCGTAGTCACACAGGAGGAGGAGGAGGACGACGACGACGACGCGTCGTCGTCTAACGTGCCCCGTTTGTACACGGGCGCGCGTGACGCAGCTCGCACAGGGCGGCGACGTCTCCTTTGTTCCTCCTCCAGCTCCTTCTCCTCCTCCTGCAGGAGCTCACCCGGGGGGATGTCCAGGTCGGGGGGAGGGGCAGGTGGGGGGACACACACACACACACACACACTCACACACACACACACACACACACACACGCACACACACATATGTCCTCAAACTCCCGTCCCACACACACACACACACACGCACACACACCCTTTGTCTTCTCACCCTCCAACATCCACCACCCACTCCTCCAACATCCACCACCCTCCAACACCCAGTTCGACGATCGAGCGGGTGGGTAACCCCACCACCAAAACAAACCAGACGGAGGCTAAAAAAGATAAGAAAAAAACGTAAACGGAGGAGAGGTAGGTTAGGGGCACGGTACGAGTGGGCCCCACGATCGCTACCGAGAGAACAAAAGGGACAATAAATTACCGGGACATTGGCCGGGGTCATCATTTTTCTCGGGTGCCCTCGGGCATAGCCGGCGGGCACGGAGGGGTGGACGCCAAGGTCAGCGTGGTAGTAAGGAGTCTGGCTGTGCTCGCGAGGCAGTAGTAGTAGTAAGCGTAGTAGTAGTGACAGTAGTAGTAGTAGTAGTAATAGTACTCGAAGTAATAGTAGGGGTAGTAGTAGTAGTAGTGGTTGTAATTCCGGTTTAGAGTCATTTACCAGTTGCTTGAGATATTACGTAGTGAAGGACATGATGGCGTGTGACTGAGAACATTTCGCTGTTAACATGTTCTGCAATAACTCCCCTTGTGCTCAGAATCAAGATTTGATCAATAATAACTGCGTGAATAATTATGAGTGCATGATTAGACTCTTAAGAAAAATGGGAACTTAGAAATGAACTTGGATGTGCACAGAATGTTTAGTGTTCGTATGATTTAGGTTTTAGGGAAATGAGTTCGAGTGTTTCTGTTGTAACAGTTCTCGATTACTTTTTTGCATTACTCTCAAACCTCGGGTATCCGAAAACACCGTCTTCTTCAAGTAAGCTCATCCTGACAAACACGACTTCAAAAGATATTGTATACTCGGTATATATCATCATGAAATTACACATAGAGAAAATAAATGCCCGACACAATGCATTTAAAAAAAAGGATGGGACAACAAGATCCCTTCAGAATATGATTTAAGGCAAAAAATATATCCTTCCGAGGCATATTTGTTTAACAATGGACGAAACACGCCCAGAACAGATCAGAAGATGGGGGGGATAAAAATGAAACCGTGGAAAAGAATTATTACCTTTCCCAGAAATTCATATAAAAGGAATGACTACATCATTTTTTTTCCATATTCAGTGCAAGACTGGAACCTCCGATTCTTGCCATCACTCGCCCTAGTGTACAATAACTATATTCATCCACAACTTAAAAGTTATCGCCGAATTTTGTTCCAGGTCTCTACTGGAACCTAAAACCAATTACTGAATTTCGTGCCTACGAAAGGTAACTACGTCGGTACTGTTCCTTCTACTGAGATCGAGAGATTGAGCGTCCCCCGTCCCCTAGGCTAAGGTATCTTGGAGTTGCCACTTCTCTCTGTTGAGGCGCGTACGACTTTTACTTTTCGAAGTCGGCTTCATATTTTTTCTCTTTGTACCGATCGATACTCCTTGTTCCTCAAAGTAGACTTCTTGTTCCTACTTTCTACTCTCTTCTACTTCTTCTTCTTCCAAGGCGTTGCAGCAACGAGACGAGGAGAGCAAATGGTGTTGTCACAATTTTACTCAACATTCCTCTTACGAATATTGCAAACAGTTTACAGTGTGTTGTTTTGCCCCGCGTACAACCTGTTGTCATGTCTGTGTTTTACGACGCCCTCCGGCGACGGACACCTGTGGCCCGGTGGGCGGCGCCGCCGCCGGGGTCCGCGGCTGGGACGGGGTTTAGTCCCCTTGTTAGGAGCGAATTTCGTAAAAGTAAATCACGGAGGGTACGTGAGTGACCCCCCCCCCCACACAAAGCCATGTTTCCGTCGCGTTGCCGGCGTTGTGAGCGCCCCCGCTCACTCTTTCCCTCGGTGGTGGGTCCGTGGGGGTAAGTCCATTTAAATGGAGCCTTTTTGGAAAGGTCAGAAGTTATCTTCACTACATCCTCATCTTCACTACACCCTTACGGGTTGTGTCAAAGATCATCCCCAGTACATCCCTCACAGGTCAGGTCAAAAGTTATCTTCACTACACTTTTTTTTTTTACGGTCAGGTCAAATGTGGATCATAGTGGCGTTCATAAAGTGTTGGTTTTTTCCTCATATATTCACCCTTACAACTCAGAATTTCTCACCTATCATAATGATTCCTCGTGAGTTCTCCAAGTAATTGAAAAATACAGACCGTTAGCTGTAATCGAGTTGAGTAATAAAGGACACCAAAAAGAAAACGAGACAGAATAACTTCTTACGAATTCTCGAAGTAATTGAAAAAAAGGACTGTAATTGTAGTCGCGTTATTCATGACACAAAGAAGAAAACTAGAGACACGTAAAGATTACATTGAGGCCAAGTTCAGACGTGATGTGGTCTGGTCATTTGTTCAAACGAGGGTTTTACATTGCCACTGTGTCAGCGTCCTTTCTGTCAAGTTCATTCTCGTATGAACACCAGCATTCTAGTCTAATCACATGAGTTGGTAGACTTTTAGCACCAGGTTCACAAAGGGGCGCGGCGTGTTTATTACTATTTTCCAGTCAGTTGGCGAGGGGGCTGGGATTGGTGCAGCCATCCTAACAACCCAAACCCCCCCCCTTATCCTCCCTCAACTTCCCCCTCCCACCACACACACACACACACACAAACGTCCAGCGACCCTCACCGGAGAACAAGACAGCGGACTTCCGCCGTCGGGTGGTGTTGCCGCGGCCGGGGGCCAAGGCAGGCCAGAGAGAGGTCACCGGGAGGTACTCACGCAACACACACACACACACACACCCACGCCCAGAACCCCGCGCGCTATCAACGCTAATAACTACCACCGGAAGCTCGCTGATGATTTCCCCCGGTCGACATAATGGAAGGTATTTTCGGTGGTGGCGGTGGGGGGGGGGAGCTGTGGTGGGGGGGTAGGAGGTTTTTTGGTCATCGCAACGACAAAGGCGAGGTTGACGTGGACCTCCCGACACACCTGGGGTCGTCATTGCCCTTCTTGCTATAATAATACACACAGGCATTATTGCCATTACCTGGGGACGCCATGACCTTCCCTACTGGAATTACCCATATTGTGATCGTAATTCACATTGATTTGAACGCCATGTAAATATTCCAGATAGGAGTTTGAGGCTTATAACTATGAACTATCGGGAAATTGCTTTATTCCCAGACCTCTCGTCTTCTCTTCATAAAGCCAGCATTGCGAAAGGTGGACTTAAAATGTCCTGTGGTATCCCCCCAGTGCAATATATCTTTCCAGTACCTTGGCAGATTAACAAGTGGACTGGTTTGCACTCATGATCACCCCCGCCAAAGGGTGAGGTGAGGGAAGTAGGTGACAGCAGACCGTAGATAACCGACTTGTAGGAGATATAAAATGAGTTTAGTGTGAGGGTGGTACCTACTCATAATGGATGGTTCCCGTTATCATTAAAGTTATCTACAAAGGCTGTATTTTTTACTAGGACTAGTCTTCCTTGATCCGCGGAAGAGTCACGGGGTATAGGCTTGATTAAGACTGACTGGATTAAGACTGGCATAATTCTTTTGTGGAGCAAGTTGTGATGGGAAAATCATTAACAACGTAGAAATGATCAAATCTGTTTGTGGCGATAGCGTCGCCCTCTATAGTATTTTCTGACAGCCATTCACAATCTCTGGTCGACAATGGTTGCCCATGAAATCGGTAGGCACACAAGAAATGCACTGAGTACAACTGCGATCAGGTATCATAGTACTGAATTGTAATCACAGCTTATGTCAAATCATATGAATCAACGACCTAAATCTGTGCTTTATATGGATTCGGATTTACGTATCTCTTAATAAGACAAAATGAAAATTCTTCAGTAAGCCCCGAGTGATTGATGTATCTGGAAAACGTCTTAGTTCCCCAAATGCCGTTTTGGGACAGATAGGATACGTCACTGACCAGCCACAAGCTCCAGAGTCCGCCACTTCTGGACAGGAGGAACGCGTCACTGACCCACTCGGTCCTGGGTTACGAAATTCAGAGGGAATCAGACGAGCCCGACGTGACCGCAACTCCACATCCGGACAAGTCGTCAAACTTAATGCCTCACTCTGGGAGTTTTCACTAACGCCAGACCAATTTAATCGGGTTTTGTGGGGCCCCTCTGGTCGCCAAACTTAAAGCTTCGCTCTGAGACTTTTGTTCTGGGGTTTTGGGTCCAAACTGTATTGGAGACCATCTCCCTTAGCTGACGACTCACGGGAGCGATTTTTACTGATAGAAAGGCAAACAGACACACAGACACACTACACATGTATGTATTCATTATCATTATAGATATTTTAATAGTTATCATTATCATTACCATTATAAATATTCTTGCTATCATTACAATTATCATTATTATTATCACCATTATTGTTATTATTATTTTTATTATTATTATTATTATTATTATCATTATTATTATCATTTTATTATCCATCCCCAGAACCCCTTATATAGGACGAGGCTGCACTCCAAGCAGGAGCAGTGAAAATGACTGACTCCTTTTGAGGTGAGAAGGTTATCGGCGGTAATTTACTCCTTTCCGCTAAATTGCCGTGTTTTATCAACTGAACATCCACAACTTCGTGTCAGTACCACGAGATGGCAGAAGTCACCAATGGAGACGTCTTCGAGAATTGTCTCTTGGAAGAATAGGTAAAATAGGGCACGCGCTGCATACTTTATCAGTTTACGTTAAAATGCTCTGTGCAAGTGTAAATCTCCGTGCCGAGTTCATAGTCATGTCTTAAGCAGGATTTCTTGGCAATAGCATATCATCAACTCTAGCTGTCATCATAATAACTACAAAGTAGTTGGAATGCAAACTACTCAAACATCCTTCGGTACGAAAGCCATTTTCTTTTTTTACTTGAATCTATCGCTTTAATACCTGTATACATTATACATTTCGTACAGGGTTTCCCAGAAGTCTGGATCCATTGGGAAGTATACACAATTCATTCTTGATCTGTTGGTTATTCAAACTGTATTCCATTAGCAGATAGAAACACTGATACAAGAACTCAATGTCTTCCATGGAATAGCAGGCATGCCTCCCTCTGGCTTTTTTAATTCATTCACACCCTGATCTTCAATGAACCCTCGTCATAACTACGCTTATCATTCTCTCCAAATTCATTCTCCCTGCAGTCTTATCTTCACTACACCATCATCTTCACTACACGTTCGTCATCATTACGCCCTTATCTTGGATATATCTTTCTCTTCAACACGTCTCATCATCACGATTCTCATATCTTCACAAGCTAAGTTCAAAGTTATCCTATTTGGATCATTTTCTGTTCGTTATATTCTTCTTCATTTCGCTCCTCATCTTCACTACCAGGGCCATCGACACTACACCTCCGTCGCTGTACCCTTGATGCCAACGATCTTTGACCTATACCCATCAAGGGTAAGGTCAGAGGTTAACGTTTTTTAACACACACACACAAACACACACACACAAAACCATTACCAAAAAATAGACAAATCAAAGTGCATTTAACTTGTGCCTTAGAACAGCCTCGATCATGAATAGAATCTGATCTTTGGCTTGTAGACACAGCTTAAGGCACTGGCGATGAGTCCTGTTGTTATAACAGGGAGCACTTTCTCATAAGTGTAACACACGAATATTATGTTCCCTCTTGTGCTGTTAAGTCACAGTAATTTCCATAATGCTATGTATTCACTTTAATAGATTTCTCATGGCGTTGCATTCAAAAGCTGTTGAGTTGGGTCATCCGTCGAACAAACTGTTGGAAAGAGCGGCTCTTGAAGGCCCACGTACCCATTAAAGCCCGTCTGGTCTTGATACACTCTGTAAATACTTGTCCAGAGCGTCTTTTCTTTTTTTCTAAATTCTCCACTGTACATCAAATGATATTTTTGATGGTCGCAGGCCGTGTGTTGAAAGAGTTTTGGGTCCCGTCCTTGTGGAAATATCAAATAATGTCATGGACTTCATTGTCGCCTCCCGGAGGATGTGGCCAGGGACTATGAGAGGGGATGGGGTGGGGGGGTCCAAAAGGGGGCCTGGGAATTTCCTGGGATCTCGGAAAATGCAGCAGATCAACAAGGGCGCTCCATTCCACCCCACTCACTCTCATCTTCCTTACCGTTTATGCCACGAGTTCATGGCATAAAACAGTAGTGGATGAAAACAGCATGACTAAATAGAGAAGGGAAGGAAGGAACGGGGGGGCCCGAAAGGAAACTTTGTATCCCGTGATGAAATTCCTCTCGGGAGACCCTGGTTATGGCCCAAAGCTGGGTCAAGCCAGACGACTCAGCACCTGGGGGGAACTTGGCTCGGCCACACTAGTCTCGCAATATGCCCCTCCGGCCGCTCGTCTGTCCTCACTCGCGGGAGTAGCGTCCTCCTCTTTTTCTTATCGTTATTACGTATATTCTTCCCCGAAATTAACCGCATGCGAGCCCTTTCCCGCACGCGATTTTGGAATTTCCAGAGGTATACAGAATGGCCCTTTAGGGGACCGGTCAAAGACCGCGTGGTGAAGACGTGCTGTTTTACGCTCTCAGTCGACGTGTTGGGAGAGCTCAAACAGGGCTGAGCAAAGAGTGGCATTACAATTATGCTTTTGTGTCCTCGCCAACGCTGCCAGTGAGGACGACGCTGGCCTTCCCCTCCCTCGCGTTCAGTTCCCTCCCTTGCGTCACCTCTGGGCGCTCTGAGTTCCTCGCCCATCAGGTCCTGGGCCATGTTATGCAGCCACTCTCTCGGTTCTTGGTTCTCCCGGGGTAGTACCTCCTCCCACGCATCTCCGCCCTCAACGACCTTCTGGGTCCTCTGTTGTCTCCTACTACCCCTGTCCTTTTCTCTCTCTCTCTCTTCTCTCTCTCTCTATTCCCCAGGCCCTTCCATACTTGATTCTCCGAGTCGATTAGATAAGAGAAAATTGTAGAGCAATTAAGGAAACCGGTAATGGAAGGCGTCAGGGGGAAAGGTTTTAAGTCAAAGATCACCACAAAGGTCTTGCCACAGGGATGCAAGTCCATACTGGACCATAAAGGATGATTCTCGAGCGGTAAATACAGTTCTCGCAACTCCAGGGTATAGATATTCTGAGGGAGGACGATCCGCGCTGGCGAGTAGAACCGGCCATAAACAAAACCCTTCTCCCCTCCGTCCAGCCATCTTACTAACACATCCGCGAGCACGTAATCCCGCCGTACGCAGAGGTTTACCCGGTGTTTGCTTATCATAATTAGGTTAGGCCAAACGGCTGACCCCCCCATTTAAGGACTTATGCCGCATACTCAGTCGGGTATATCTCCACTCTCCCGGCCTGCATATACCAACCCGACCCCTCCACCTCCAACGGGAACCATCCAGTGATAACACAGTCCGTTTCTCTCAACAACCTTGAACGGACCTGTGATTAAGAATCGTATCAACTCGTAATGCCAGTAGAAACAGAAGTCTCCTCCAGCCCTCTTCAGTTGGACGCGTGTAACGTCAGGAAACGGCACCAGTTTGCTGTGAAATTATGCATTTGTGGATGGCAGTGCATATTTTCAGTGGGGAGACACCGACTGATTTTGAACAGGTGTTGGCGGATAGCCCTCTCCACTGCTGTGCCACCTGGGCGAGTCCTCATCCTTTCGACTGGTTGTGTCCAGTGGTTAGATAGGTCATGGGTCATCAGTGGCATGTACTGGGATGGACTGAGATGATAGGAATGTATTGGGATGATACGGGTGTGTTGGGATTATAGGGGTGTGCTGAGATGATTGGTGATGACTGGAGTGATTGTTATGTACTGGGATGATTGGGGTGTACTGGGATGATTGGATTGTACAGGGATGGATTGTGTTGGGATGACTGTTGTGTACCAGGAAGATTCGTGGGTGCTGGAATGATTAAAGCGTACAAGGATGATTAGTGTGCATTAGAGTGATTGATATGTACTGGGATTGGTTGGAGTGTGCTGGGATGATTGGACTCTTTTAGGATGATTAGTGTGCACTGGGTTGGCTGTAATATACTAATATGATTGGAGTGAACTAGGATGATTGGAGTGATTGGTGTGTATTGGGATGATTGGATTGCACTAGGATGATTGGAGTGCAATGGGATGATTAGATTTAGTGCACTATGATGATTAGAATGTAATGGAATGATTGAAGCGTTGATTGGATGATTGGAATGCAGTGGAATAATTAAGACTTTATCGGGATTATTAGAGAGTAATGGGTTGATTCGAGGGATGATTAGAGTCTACGCTGAGAACAGGAGTGCACTGGGATGATGGCAGTGGTACCAACGGCGGTATGGGTGATGGATATACTAGTGGCATTAGTGAGGATAAAAGTGGCAATATTGACAATGATAGTGGCAATACTACTGATAGTAGTGGCAATGAGAATAGTGGCAATATTACCGATACTAGTGGCAGTATTGGCAAAATGGCTGATGGTAGCGGCAATAATAGAAGTATCAATGATGAAGAAGTGGCAAAACTACTGATAATAGCAGTAGTAGTAGTAGTAATAGTAGTGGTGGTAGTAGTAGTAAGAGTAGTGGCGGTGGTGGTGGTGGTTGTGGAAATAGCATGACGGAATGCAGCGTGTGCATTAGGGGGGTCCAGGGCAGGAGGTGGAGGCGGAGGGTGGAAGGCTATCAATAATGCAGCGGCGGCGAGGGTCGAGTGTGACCCGCATAACCCAAGCCGGGGTGGAGGAGGGATCGACCCTGCGTCCGGAAATACCTCGTGGTGCACGAGAGAACACCTGGCCGGCCGCCGCCTCCCTCCCTCCCTCGCTCCCTCCCTCCCTCCCTCCCTCCCGTCCCTCCTCACTCCCTCCCGCCCAGCCTCTCCACCTGCAGACGTCCTCGGGTGTTACGGGGCGTCACGCTCGCCGGCGAGGCCCCCGGGTCAGTGTCAAGGTGGCGTGTGGCCGGACTGCGCCGGGAGTGGGTGCCACACGCCCGAGCGGCCGCGGCCGAGGGAGATATGGGAGAAAATGCCTCCATATGGAATATACGCAAGATATGCAGGGAGGATGAGACCCGTTCCCCCGTGTCTGGGTGGATGCTGTAAACAGGATCCCATCGTGGGGTCGTCTGGTGTTATGTGTAAATGTGTCCAGACTAAATAAACACAGGTGGCCATCTCCCGCCAGCCGTGGGTCCCCCTCCTCCTCCTCCTCCTCCTCCTCCTCCTCGTCGTCGTCCTCCTCCTCCTTGTGAGACACAAGCAGACAGACCCACGTCCCCAGGACAGTGGCTTGCCACACACATACCCCTACAAGACACCAGACATGAGGGAAGACTAGGAGGCAGGTCTATTACTAGTAACACAGGGGCAAATATGAAGAAGACCGTTTAAGAATATGATACTGGATACGTTTATGAAACGCTAGATACCCAAGTATAAAGCTTTCCCAAGATTGGAATGGAATGTTCAAAGGCATATTCTCTCAACCAGTTACATTCTGGTCGTCTCATCACACTGGGTAACCCTCACCTGCGGTTCTTGGTAAATATTTATACAACACATGACATTGAATTATCACGCGAGCGCTTTTTTATTTTCTTTATTTTTTTTATCTCATGGATTTTCTGGATTATTTTTGTATGCTACAGGCAATGCCTGAAAAACACTCTTCCGTTCGGATCGTCAAACCGTGGCATTCTTGCCTCGTGCATAAAAGCGCCGAATGCAATTTTTGGACAATGACGTTACTGCGGAAGAGCTTTACAAAAAAGAGAATGTGCCGATGATTATACATCATCAATCGAGTAGACAACAATGAATAGAATGCACATTCATGTACACAAACGCGTTCATGGATTCAGATGCGAAGACTCAAGGGTAGAGAGAGAGAGAGAGAGAGAGAGAGAGACACACAGACACACAGGCACACACGCACACACACACACACACACACACGCAACGGGAAGAATTTGTTTAAGAAAGACGTGTACGGTGGTGTTGATCACTTGCAGTCTTCCAAGAAAATACAAATGGTCCAGAACGACTGAGCAGCGAAGACAAAGGAGAAACAATCGGGGTAAATGAATGAAGACAGACAACCGTCGAAACACCCAGACGATAATTGGTCGATTCCAACGGCAAGACAAACCAGATCGGGAGAGTCTGGATCCTTATGGAGAAGGGGGGTCGGTCATGGAGACACAAGTTCCAGGAATATTTTACGGTAAAATATCCCGCATCGACACAATACGAAGGATATAAGAGCCAAAGTTATTTATACATCATCGTCATCACCGTTCGACCTTGTCTTTAGACAAAGTAGCATCAAAACTGAACACATCAGATACGATTCAGTGACTGGAAAAAGGGATACAAATGAATACGTAGTGACGATGTGATTAAATAGGAGAAAAGTAGAAGAAGAAGAGGAAGAAGAAGAAGAAGGAGGAGGAGCAGGTGGGTAACCTGACACGGAGAGGTTTTGACTAATCGTAACTATGAACAGATGAACTTGTTTCTTTTGAACGCCATAGCCGACTCGAACCGACACGAGCTTGTGGAGATTGCTTTGACAACAGCCCCATTCCAATCATTGTGAACATCATCAGTAACAAGTATTCTGTGTGTTCTCTTCACCTTTTCCTGTTGCTTGTTTGCATATACGTAGAGTCGACCTAAATCCTGTTCCTCACAGCATCCCCATGGTTATATGTCTTTACTAATTCAGATTTGTGGCTACAGTTACTTCGTTATATGATCATAATAATAATAATGATAATGAAGTTAATTATCATTTATCATTTGCTATTGCTATTACCATCACTGCGTATCATTACCAACACACGTAGCAGATTCAGGGGACTGAACACGCACGCTCGCACGTACGTGCCCAGCGTTCCAGGGAATTTCCTTAGCCTGGCTCTAGACACGCGAGCAATGCTAAACAGACCCGTGTCGGACGTGGGGGAGTAGTGCCAGACATGTGACGATTGGCGAGAAACTTTTACGTTTCTGAGTCACGAGAAAAGTTATTTGGAACCTCCTACACACTCTCATAAAACAAAGGGTATTACAATACACACACACACACATACATATTACTTCTCGGTTTTCCGCGTTAGCGAGGTAGCGTTACGAACAAAGAAAAGGCCTCATCCGCTCTCATCCATTCTCTATATGTCATGTATAATGCACCAAAACCACAGCCCCATGTCTGCATCGAAACACCGCAAACCTTCCCATGGTATATTCCCGGTTGCTTCATATGGCATGGTTCAGTTCGGTGACAGCACGTCGCCCCCTTGTATACCACATTGCTCCAAGTCATCCTAACCCGCGCACACCTTACATTCTTCAGCATGTTCAAGCCTCGAGTATTCAAAACCTTCCACCTCCAATTCGATCTTCCTCCTTCTCCTTGTTCCCTCCACTTCTGACACATATGCTCTCTTTTCTCAACCTCTCCTCACTCATTCTCTCCATTTGTCCAAACCATTTCAACACACCCTCTGCAGCCGTCTCAACCACTATTCTTATTACCAAACCTCTCTCTCTTTCTCTTACCCTATCATTACTTAATCGATTAACCTTCTCACAACCCATATTGTCCTCAAACATTTCATTCCCAACACATCCGCCCTCTCTCGTGTATTCTCGTGTGGAGCCCACACTTTGCATCCATACAACACCGTCCCTTACAGATAATGACTTCTCTTTCCAGTCTTTCACCAGTGCGTCCAGGACTTTTGCCATTTTCCAAACCATTCAGCTCTTTTATCTGGATCCTCTTGTAATGTTAGCCTATCTTCTTCAGCTGATGTGGGATAGCCGATCTTTGTGTCATCTGCAAATTTGGACGCTTAAATTATTCAGCCCTACGTCAATGTCATTTGTATAAATACTGAAATGTATAGGCCCCAGGACGGACCCCTGAGGAACCCCGGTAGCAACGGGTGACCCACGGTGATGATTCACCATTCATTACGACTCTCTGCTTCCTATCACGTAACCAGGCTTCTGTCCAGTTTCCTGTGCAGCCAGTAATACCCTACTTTGTACATCATGTTAACATGGGGGTGACTTTGTCGCATTCTTTTTGGAGTCCAGAAATATAATATCTGTTGCTTTAGTCTTGTCGGGGATATTGAATGATTTATGTGAAAATTCAAGAAGGTTTATAAGGCATGATCAGTGCTTTCTAAGACAATGTTGTTCATGTCTCTCTTATAATCGACTCCAGAAATTTACGTTTGATTGATGCGAGGCTGATAGGAAGGTAATTATCAAGCATTTACACTTTCTCCTTTTGCATATAAGGAGTGACGTCTGCCAGCTTAGGGATGTGCCATTCACCCATACTGTCACTGAAATTACTTGTCTTTGTTTATCTAGACAATAGATATCTTGCAACAAAATGAAACAAAAGTGGGGTGTTCAGAGTTTTGTTTTGTTTTTTTAAAGAATTTTGTTAACTAGTTTTTTTACTAAGAACTTTTTGATGCCGTGTGGTAAAAATTATCAGTATAACTCCACTCACTTCTCGAGAAGTCGGTGCTATTTCATTTTCAATCCGGTGTCCAGATTCCAGCTTATCATTCATCATTACGTCCAGGTCTGTTATTTCCGTCTTTGTCGTATCACATCCTCTCCCGCTGGCTCCTCGCAAGGTCGGTTCATCCTCCGTGCGTCGTAAAAGTCTTCAGACTTGACATCGTTCAAGGTTCTCGTCATGAACGCCATCAGAGTTCCCCCAGGCTCGTCTGTAAACGATGTTTCCAAAATTATCATAATGCTTTTGCAGCTTCTTCTTCTTCTCTTTGTCTCGTAAGCTTAGCTCTTTGCACGTGTGTGTGTGAGAGAGAGAGAGAGAGAAGGGGGGGAGGGGGGGAGAGGAAAGGGAGGAGGGAGTGAGGGTCCTCAGTAATTGATCCCACCATAATAGAAGCCCTTACAAAGAAAGCCTAGGGGCGGGCGGAGGAGAGGCCACGATGATGAAACACTAACGGCGGTCGTGTGGCTACACACACACCAGGCTGCTGGGGACAAAGCGGCTACCATCACTACCAGCACCCCGGGGCCCCCTTCTCGGGGCTACTGTAACGCTGTCACGCTTGCCAGGCCACCCGATCCGACCCCTTGCCACCACAACCCTACCACATACACCATACCCACCCACACCCACCCACCGCCGCCCCCTCACCACCACCACCACCGCCACCCTCTTGTGATGCCTTCACCTCACCCATTTCTCTAGAGGATTGTGGTTACTCACGTCTTTACGAGCTCAGTCGAAGTGGACGGAATGATCTACTCGGATCTGCCAGGTGTGTGTGTGTGTCTGTGTGTGTAACAAAACATGGACTCCTGTAGGAGGAGGAGGAGGAGGAGGAGGGTTGAGTTGCGTGGTTTCGTGGCGATGGGCCAGAGGAGTACTTGACTCCACACACGATCGCATTACACTCTGCTGACCTCAGAGTCAATATGTTCCCCCTCTCGCCGCTCCACAACGCATTGGTCTCCTCTCTAGTCGAGGCATCAGCCAGGACCAGCAACTCCGACCACGAGTTAAGATATACGAAGATGAGACCCTCCGACTTAAAGGAACGGCATACGTTGCGCCATCTTAAGCGCACTCGAAACATGACGAAGGACTCTGTCGGCGAGTTGCAAAAGCCTTAGAGGTGACAGGCGACCGTGGAATGATTTTTGGAAAGTCAAGGACGAGATGAAAAAAAAAAAAAATGGCTGTGGGGCGGGTAGCGCTCGACTATCTAGCACCTGATGAAGAAGTGGCCGAGAGGTAGAGTGTAGGTTACGCAGGGGGACCTCGGGTTACCGCCGCCACAGGCAATAGGGGCAGCCAAGAGCCAACCACAACAATACCAGGTTTAGGGGAGGCGGGACCCTGGAGACAGAGGCAACAGCTGGAGACAAGGAACACTCCCCATGGGGTGAGGGTAAGGGAGGCTCAGACAGTACTCATCATGGGGTAAGGCAAGGGGGATGGTGAGACAGTACTAATCGTGGATAAGTTAGAGGGAGGGTGAGACAGTATTTACTATGGGGTCCCCCTCCCGTCCGAAGGGGAGGGTGGTCTGGGGTACATCAAGTACATGATGTATGATGTATCTGATGCGTCTCGGACCTCCCTCCCCTTCTGACGGAAGGGGGACGAAACTATGTCAAAATGCAAAGGAACTTAGTGTTTCGCCCTAACGATGAAACGAGCAGCAACCTAGCCTTTTTCAGCATTTGAAAGGTATTTTTTGAGAGGAAATAACGACTGTAGTAGGATAAGAATGGAGATGCAAAGGAAGTTTGAAATGAGTATTATGAACAAGGTAAAAGACAATCCAAAAAATTTCCACGTCCTCATCAGGAGTAAATCGTCATTTAGACAGCAGAATTGTTTTTCTTTTTGTGGAATACGTAAAGATATGCGAGAAACTGAAACTACACTTCCCAGACATGCACGAGTTACGCTTTCTCGTCTTCCTTCTATAAATCACCCATCCCGACAACACTACAAGCACCAGTTCAGCATATCTCAAGACCCTTTATGTCCACGACGAAATCGTCACAATAAAGACACCGAACGCGTACGGTTCAATTAGCTCGGGCTTACCCGTCACTGATATACACACAGCATTACCACACTCTATGACCTGTGGTCCCGCCAACTTCCTGAGAGCTGCGGGGGGCTCCCCTCTAAAAGAACAAAGAGGGTCCCAGAGCAAAGTAATGTTGCTGGATCAACAATTAGTGGTAAAATGCTGGAATTCAAGGACCGTATTAGAGAAAGTGCGTCTGATATTGTTGAAGCCATGGATGCAAAGATTGCTAAAGAGGTAAGATCTCACCTGGTCTGCCCAGAGGAGTACATGATAGTATGGAGAGAGAGCAAAGGCAACTGAGGTGGGGGAAGATTGGCCCTCGTGATAAAAGATAACCTTAGATTTCAAGACATAGTGAAGGATGGCCCATTCAGACAACACCTTATGGTAAGATTGACGACAGAGAAGAAGTGCACAGTGGTGTCAGTATTATACAATCCTTCAAGGAACTGCAACAATCCAGAACAAACGTACAAAGATATCAATGAAGGAATAATCAGGATGGTACAAGGGGTAGTAGCAGAATAGTCACTTCTTAGAGATGGTTAAGTACTGATGATGGAGGATTCCAATCATAAAGAAACAGGCTGGTGGAATTTGGAAGCTCTTGGTTGCAGGGAGTCATGGAGACACAGTGGTCTGTTGCTGTTTGAATAATTCTGTATTTTGCGTTCCTGTCTTTCAGGGCATCCTTTAACATATGGAATAGTGGGGCAGTTCTTCTAGAAGGCACTTTCTTCTACCGCAAGTACTCAAAAGCAGAAAAAAAAGGAAAATATCACAAGAAGCTATGCTCTTTTAGGCCCCTTTTGTATAACAGTGTACGCTGGTATATCCCTTGGGAGCTTTCCATCATCATGATAGTTATTATTCATCTCCGCGCTCGTGAGTGTGGGCTCTTCTGAAGATGAGCCCCCGTATTGGAAATCCCTCAAGCGATGGCGTGCTTTGTATATTGTATTTTTTTTTAAGATTTCCCTCTTGCTTTATGGCCTACTTTGTACTTTGTATTCTCTTTCAGAGTCTCTCTCTCTGGCTTTATGTGAAGGTGCGTTTGTTCATCATGACATGGACAAATACCAATATATTTGGCAAACATCTGAAAGATATACGGTAAGTCGAATAAGAACAAAAAACAAAATGTCGGGAAATACAGGGGGCAAAAGGTATACAAACGTGAGACGTAACTAAAGTAAGCGAGAGGAAATGAGTGACATGAGGTGGTAAAGGACTTTAGCAAGGGGGGGGGGGGATAGGGGTTGGCCTAAGGTAGGGGGAGGGGCTTAGGAACCGTAGCGTGACGGGGCGCAACACCAGGCCCCCTCACTAGCCATCATCCGCCAGGCCACAACACCGCCACTCCTGCGCTGGGAGGAGATGAGACGTGGATGGGGACAGGGCTGCGTACAGGGAACGATGGCTAGCGAGGAAGATATAAGAGAGAACGAGGAAAGAAGAGAAGGTATTTTAGAGGAGCTCTCTGGCATCACGAACCAATTCGTTCGAGCTTGGAAAACAATACGAACATTTCACATGTATTTTTGATCCAGTCTGTTTTCGCGTACGACAGTGTTTTTCAGAACGTGGAAAGGGTCAAAGCTTTTAAGGCCAGGGAAGACTAACCACGTTACCCAAACACCGTATCATCTTGCTGGAATGGATGTGAGGCGATGCCACATCGACCTAGGCTTTGCCACATCTATGGCCAGCAGCTGCTGCTGGAGGTAGGGTACACGGTCAGCATTTCCTGGAAAACAATACGTCTGTTTCAGTGCTGGACGCCCGGCAACAAGGGTTCAAGCCCGACCTCTGCTTCCGGGAACAACTGCAGGAAAAATGATAAAGGCCAATACTGGAAGGCAGTGACGACTCGTGCTGTCGTACTTTGTTCTCGGAGAGATCGACTGGAATGAGGAGACGAGGCCAACGTTGGTGCGCTTGTTACTTTCAAAAGATATTGACCAGTGGATGTTCTATAAAGTCAGCCACTCCTCTGCATATCCCTTCTCTGTGCCTCTCTCTCTCTCTGCTTTGATCATCCAGGGAACATGCTTAGAGTACCTGCCCCCCCCGCCTCACAGGCTGGTAACTGGAGTCTGAGCGGGCCATCAAGTGCACGGTACAAGTAGACAGACGCAGCAGAAGGGCATGATTTGCGGTACTATGCCTGGCATCTGGAGACTCTCTCTCTCTCCCTCTCTCTTTGCCCTCACCAACCGCCTCTACCTGGATCAAGTTAAGTCCTGAATCACTAAGCTCTGATACCTCATGAGACACGGTGTGTCGTCACCTAATTCTCCTGCCGGAGGTGGACTGGAAGAGTCTCGGGTTCGCCGAAGAAGACTGCGAGCACACGGCGCATCCAGATCCTGGACCACAGGTGTTCCCATAACGTATGCAGCACCTCCCTTAGCATCACGGGCGAGACTGGAATACCCAGAGACAGCCAGAAAACACCGTTATAACCGAACCTATTCCTCGTGTCTCTTGGATAATCCGTCAGTAAACATAAGAGCTTTCATTATTGAAGAAAAAGGATAAGGAACAGGGTTGAAAGTGTGCCCTTTCTGTAGTCTTTTTAACAACCTTTATAACATTTTTAACATTTATAACAATAATTAGAACAAAATTCACTGAGGTCTTGAGGGATATATACGAGAGTTTGGAACTGGAGATATTTCCAGGGTCTTTCTTTACCCATTTCGACTGGTATATATATATACCTTGCAACTCATGCCACCTAGTACCGTCCACATAACCCACTCCTACTGGTATCTCTCTCATAACCCATGCCCTCTGGTATCCTCCTCCTCCAAACCCATGCCCACTGTTATATTCCTCATAATCCATGCCCACTACCATCTCCCTTACAAGCCACACACATCTACTGGCAGCCCTCTCATGACCCGCGTCCAACTCATAGCCTCCTCATGACCCGCCTTGGCCGAATGTCCTCCTCACACACCTGTGAGATGGAGAATTTCGCGTCGCGAAACAAGAGATAGGCACACACACGCACACACACACAAAGACGGGGTAAAATCAGCACAAACCGGAAATAAAGAACGGAAGAGGAACGCGGAAACAAGAGATCCAGCCTGGGCCAGAGCCAAGCGGCCTGGTTTTAATCTCTTGTTTCCGGGTTCGTATTTTGTTTCTCATTTCCTGCAAAATTTTCGGCTCTGTTGTTTAATTCCTGCTTGTATTCCCGGGCTGAGGAATAGCTCCGTTTTCAGACGCAGTGTTTCGTTAACCGGTTTCACAGTCCTCGATTGCGAAAGACTTCTGCGTTATGGTACAGTCTCTTATAGGCCTCTGTGGTGTAGCGGCTACCGTCACCGACCATGGTACATGCATGGGCCCCGCTTCGTATGGGTTCGAACCCTATTCGGGGCAGTCAGCCCACAGTTCACCCTGCTGTTCATCCTCCTCTCGCGTTGGTCGATGAACTCCGTACCTGGCTTAGACTGTTTACCAGAATGGAGTCCTAGCTACGTCTCTTCCTTGTATATCAACTGACTGTTACATTTCTCTCTCTTGTATCTCCCCTGATGATGTGATCATTACACGAAAGTGCACTTGGGAACTTATCGCGTTTCATTTCCCCGTGGATCAGAAGGAATATACATGTTAAGTTTACGTGCCTGGTGACTGGACCCTACCGATATCAATGCATTTCACATAGGAGGATTTGTTACTATGAACATAATCACTAACCTTCCCTACATAAATCTTCATTTATGGCAGAAATATACCTGTGACTATATCAACATCCAGAACGTACGATACACGTTTAATTTCCATCGTTATCTTAAGAAATGAGTTTCTTAGTGTGCGTTTGTGTGTATTTCTATGAATATGCAAGCATATATGTGCCTTTTTGGGTGTATGTATGTGAGTGTGTTTCTGCAAGAGTGTGCATGAGTATGTAAGTGTGCTGGTTATAAAATTATTTTTGTTTGTGTTTCTGTTTGTGTGTGAGAGCATAAAAGACTTTATTCATATATGTCTTCTTTCTATGCATTTATGCATTCATTACGTAAGACTAATGTATAAACTGGTAAATGTGTATTTGTGTGTGCTTACTCGTACATGTGTGTGTGTGTGTGTGTGTGTGTATTTACACATATTACAGTGTTGCCAAGGCTGTGGTTGACCACTCAGTCAGACTGACCAACAGTAAACAGTTAAACACGAAATGATATAAACTCAGACAGCAGCACAACACAATAACATGGACGTGGAAAACATATCAGTCCTCGCTCTTCCCTACGCACGAGACTCAGGCAACATTTTATCTAAAGCCGAAACATCACAGGCAAATAAGCATTTCAACCCTCAACCGTAATGTACAAACTAGAGACTAAAACGGTATCCTGTTATCTGCTTTAAATCCCCGGGAACACATTTTTGACGCATGTTTACTATAAACTTTAATATCTACGTTATCAGCTGATAAGAAACATTTACTGCATGTCCTAACAAGTGTACAGCCTTATCTGTTTAGCTGTAACAGGAAATGATATATGTTGTGAGTGCCTGACTGGTTGACTAGAGTCTGTTCCAACCAGTGGAGTATATTGTTCAACAAAGGTTTTATGTCAAGATTTTTATAGCCGACGAAATCAAAGCAAATTGAGAAAATTATTGCAATTCATGTATGCAAAGAGATGTTGAATATTCAGTGATATCCACTTGATTTTCTATTTATGTGTGTATATGAAAGCGTAGATATCTCCCTAGTTGCTCATCCACAATCCCAATATATAT
>JAYMFT010374460.1:0-21226 GCA_038088735.1 Panulirus argus
CTCTATATTTCAATTAGGGCCCGGCCTTGATGTGGACTTTTGTCCGTGACTGGAGCCTTCAACATAAAAAAAAAGTATGTTATGGGGCATGGGTGCTGATATAGGAAGGTTACTGTAGTATGGTATGTGGCACGGGTACTGGTACAGGAAATTTGCTGTGGTGTGGTATTTGGCAGTGGTACTGGTATAGGAAGGCTGCTGTCGTATGGTATATGGCAGGGATACTGGCATAGGAAGATTGCTGTAGTATGGTATGTGACAAGGGTACTGGAATAGAAAGGTTACTGTAGTATGATATGTTGCAGGGTTACCGATATAGGGTGGTTGCTGTAGTATGGTGTGTAGCAGGGGTACTGGTGTAGGAAAGTTGCTGTTGTATGGTATATGGCAGGGGTACTGGTATAGGAAGGTTGCTGTAGTATGGTATGTGGCAGCGATAATGATAATGGAAGGCTGTTGTAGTATGGTATGTGGCAGGGGTACTGGTATACTATGGTTGGTGTAATTTAGTATGTGGCAGAGGTACTGGTATAGGAAGGTTGCTGTAGTATGTTATGTGGCAGGGATATTGGTATAGGACGGTTGCTGTAGTATGGTATGTATCGAGAGTACTGGTATTGGATGGTTGCTGTAGTATGATTTTTGGCAGGGGTACTGGTATAGGAAGGTTGTTGTGGTATGGTATGTGTCAGGCGTACTGGTATAGGATGGTTGCTGTAGTATTGTATGTGGCAGGTTTACTGGTTTAGGAAGGTTGCTGTAGTATGGAATGTGGCAGGGGTGCTGGTATAGGAAGGTTTCTGTGATATGGTATGTGGCAGGGGTACTGGTATAGGATGGTTGCTTTATTACGCTCTGTGACAGGAGTACTGGTGCGGGTCACATTATAATAACCATAAACAGTGCTAAAATTCTTGAACACTTGACTTACAAAAATGCATATAACCAGCAGTATAACGCACACATCATATCAAGTTTTCCGTAGGTCTCCGAAATTATATGATGAAGAAAATATCGTTCGCATATGTCAGGTTCCCTGCTGGGCCCGAGTGTTGTCACAAGAAAAATTTCCAATGAACGTTTGTCGACGGAATCCTGGAGAGCCATATCTCGCACAGTGCCTGCTATAACGGCCGCATCGGGACATAAGACGTGATCGTTGTACAAAGACTGAGGCTTTACGTGATACACAATAGGCGGCCAGGAGAACGTTGAACTGAGGAAGCCGCTTACAAGAGTTGGCCTTTAAGGGTTAGGTAAGGGTGGAGTGAGAGGCGGGAGTTGTGTATAAGGTGTATGAGAGCTCGACATGAGATCAGTGAGGACCAGTTGAGACTCAGGCATCAGCTTTAAGGTGATGCCTGTAAGGATTCTGTAAGCCTCAGACGAGACGTCCGAGTCACACTGAACGGTCTCTCAGGTTATGACCTTTTTGTTCTGTCCCTTGACCACCTCAACCAACGTGTGTGTGCCATTGCCTACGGCTCATGTATAACACGGAGAGGGAGCTCTACACTCGTTGGGCCCCTTCTCTTGAACTTACGTGTCTCTCATACAACTTATTAAACTTTTGTATGTTAACAGCATTAGCAGTTTCGTCACTCTGTTCCATTCTTCCGCTGCTCCTATACACTGAAAGTAATCTATTTTTTCTAACAGATTTTTAGCTTAACTTCATGTTGTGGCTTCTAGTTATCCTATCTTTACATCCTTTAAAGTACTGCTTACATCATTGAAATGGTTTAAAAGCTTAAATGTCCTGATCAAGTCATCCCCTACTCTTTCCTCTATAGTAGAAAAATGCTCCGCCTCTAACCATTCATTGTAATTCAGCTTTCTTAATTTTGGTACGATCTTTGCTGCCCTCCTCTGGAACCTTCCTATTGGTCCTTTGTTCATCTTAAAGTGCGGAGAAGCTTATTCTAGCTTTGACATAATATGCGTTACGAAAACATGCTGAATAGATCGTTATTCATGTACCTGAATGTTATTCTGCTGTAATATTTGCCAGCAGACTATTTATTTTCCTCACAGGTTCCCTAAGGTAGGGCTTTGATGAAAGGTGAGGTCCAATGTGGACTCCCAGGTCTCTTTAACACACACACTCCTGTAATTCATCCTGCTAGAAAATATTTGTATCCAGTCCTTTTAACACTGTCCTATCCTCATTGCTTTGTATTCAGTCGGGTTGGATTTCATGAACCATATATCAGACTAACTTCAGAGTCTGTCTCGGACCTTCTGTAAGGTGAAGAAAGAATCCTCATTGCTCTTTATTTCCCTCATGACTGTGGCATCGCAAGCGAACTTATTCACGCATGAGTGTAGCTCTTCTGGCAAGTCATTGAATCAATCAAGGATTCCTGGACTGGGCCCTGTGGCACACCACTGGTGATCCCATCACATCTCGAAAAGGCTCCTGAGACGCGTCCTTTGTTCCTGACCACTAATGTGATTTTCCATCGAACGATGGAGTTTCTACCGTGTCCTGACTGTAAATCCAGCTTTTTCACCAGCCTCCCGTATGGTACAGTGTCAGATGCTTTTTGGCAATCCAGACAAACACATTTGACCCTTCTTGTAATGGCAACTTCTATTGCCCGTTTTGATTACCTATTTTTACAGCACGGGTAGAGTTCTGCACTTGTGGGCCGCCTCTTGATCTTTCATCATCATGATGCAGCATTTTAAGCCTTTGTATATCGCTGATATTTACGGTTTCATGGACCTGTCTGTTTCAACACTAAATCTGTAGTTCTTGCTATGACTTAAGGCTACTAAAGCTTTGTTTCTCACGAAAGACTGATCACCATCGACGTCTTCCACGGTTTTTTTATAAACTCGAAAGCTGTGAGAAGATCACACCTCGATGTGCTCTCCTCCATACTGGATGTATTCAAAACAATTGGTTGTTCATTGTAGCCCAGCTCTATTATTTCAGGTACCATCTTTGTTGCTCTCCTCTGAACCCTCTCACATAGATTTTTGTGTCTTTGTTTTCCTAGTAATAGTCGAACTTAAGATAGTAACATTAGCTAAAACAGTATTACCAGTAGTACTGTTGACCTCAGCTACTGCATACAGTATTACCAAGGGTAATGTTGGCCTCAGCTGGTGCATCCAGTGTTACTAAGGGTAATATTGGCCTCGGTTGGTGCATCCAGTGCTACCAAGAGTAATGTTGGCCTCAGCTGGTCCATCCAGTGTTATCAAGGGTAATGTTGGCCTCAGCTGGTGTATCCAGTGTTACCAAAGGTAAAGTTGGCCTCAGCTGGTGCATCCAGTGTTACCAAGGGTAATCTTGGCCTCAGCTGGTGCATCCAGTGTTACCAAGGGTAATATTGGCATCAGATGGTGCATCCAGTGTTATCAAGGGTAATATCGGCCTCAGCTGGTGTATCCAGTGTTATAAAGGGTAATGTTGGCCCTAGCTGGCGTATATAGTGTTACCAAGAGTAATATTTTCCTCAGCTGGTCCATCCAGTGTTACCAAGGTAATGATGGCCTCAGCTGGTGCACCCAGTGTTACCAAAGGTAATATTGGCCTCAGTTGGTGCATCCAATGTTAACAAGTGTAATGCTGTCCTCAGCTGGTGCATCGAGTGGTACAAAGGTAATGTTGGCTTCAGCTGGTGCATCCAATGTTTCCTAGGGTAATGTTGGCCTCAGCCGGTGCATCCAGTGTTACCAAGGGTAATGTTGGCCTCAGCTGGTGCATCCAGTGTTACCAAGGGTAATGTTGGCCTCAGCTGTTGCATCTAGTGTTACCAAGGGTAACAATGGCCTCAGCTGATGTATCCAGTCTTACCAAGGTAATATTGGCTTCAGCTGGTGTAACCAGTGTTACCAAGGGTAATATTGCACTCATCTGGTGTATCCAGTGTAACCAAGGTAATGTTGGCCTCAGCTGGAGCATCGAGTGTTATCAAGGGTAATGTTGACCTCAGCTGGTGCATCCAGTGTTACTAAGGGTAATATTGGTCTCAGCTGTTGCATCCAGTGTTACCAAGAGTAATAATGGCCTCAACTGGTGCATCCAGTATTGCTAAGGTTAATGTTGGTCTCAGTTTGTGCATCCTGTGTTACCAAGTGTAATATTGGCCTCAGCTGGTGCATTCAGGGTTACCAAGAGCATTAGTGGCCTCAGCTGTTGCATCTATTGTTACTAAGGTAATGTTGGCCTCAGGTGGTGCATACAGTGTTTCTAACGGTAATGTTGGCTTCAGCTGGTGCATCCAGTGTTACCAATGGTGATTTAGTCTTCGCTGGCGCATCCAGGATTACCAAGGGTAATATTGGCCTAAGCTGTTACACCCATTGTTACTAAGGGTAATGTTGGCCTAAGCTGGTGCATTCGTTGTTACCAAGGGTAATATTGGCCTCTGCTGTTGCATCCAGTGTTACCAAGAGGAATGTTGGCCTCAGTTGGTGCATCCACTGTTACCAAGGGTAATGTTGGCCTAAACAGGTGCATCCAGCGTTACCAAGGGTAATATTGGCCTCAGTTGGTGTATCTAGTGACACCAATGGTAATATTGGCCTGATCTGGTGCATCCAGTGTTACTAAGGGTAATATTGGACTCAGCTGGTGCATCCAGTGTTACCAAGGGTAATGGTGTCCTCACTTGTGCATTCAGCGTGACCAAGGGTGATATTGGCCTCATCTGGTGCATCTAATGTTACCAAGGGTAATATTGGCCTCAGCTTGTGCATCCAGTGTTACTAAAGGTAATATTGGCCCCAACTTGTGCATCCATGTTGTCCTCAGCTGGTGCATCCAGTGTTACCAAGGGTAATATTGGCCTAAGCTTGTGCATCCAGTGTTACCAAGGATAATGTTGGCCTCAGCTGGTGCATCCAGTGTTACCAAGGGTAATATTGGCCTAAGCTTGTGCATCCAGTGTTACCAAGGGTAATGTTGGCCTCAGCTGGTGCATCCAGTGTTACCAAGGGTAATATTGGCCTCAGTTGGTGCATCCAGTGTTACTAAGAGTGATATTGACCTCAGCTGGTGCATCCAGTGTTACCAAGGTAATATTGGCCTCAGCTGGTGCATCCAATGTTACCAAAGTTATATTGGCCTCAGCTGGTGCATTCAGTTTTACCAAGGGTAATATTGGTCTCAGTTTGTGCATCTAGTGTTACCAAGGGTATTATTGGCCTAATCTGGTGCATCCAGTGTTACGAAGAGTAATATTGGCCTCAGTTGGTGCATCCATATGCAAGATATTGGCATAATGGTGCACCTTGTTAAGATACTGACATGATGGTGTACCTTGTTAAGATACTGGCATAATGGTCCACCCTGGTAAAATACCCGCATGATCGTATTCATATGCAAGATACAGGCCAAATGGTGCACCTTGTTAAGATACTGGCATAATGGTGCACTTTGTAAGGTTATTGGCATTATGGTGCACTTTTGTAAGATACTAGCATAATGGTGCACCATCGTAAGATACTGGCTTGATGTGCACTTTGGCAAGATACTGGCATGATGGTGTACCTGAGTAAGATACTTTCTTGATGGTGCACCTTGGTAAGATACTGGCATGTTGGTGCACCTTTGTAAGATACTGGCTTGATGATGTACCTTAGCAAGATACTGGCATGATGGTGCACCTTGTTAAGACTTTAGCATGTTGGTGCATCTTAAGATACTTGCATGATGGCGCACCGTGGGAAGATACTGACTTGATGGAGCGCCTTGGCAAGATACTGGCATGATGGTACACCTTGTGAAGACATTAGCATGATGGTGCACCTTGGCAAGATACTGGTGTGATGGTGTACCTTAGTAAGATACTGGCATGATCTTGCACATTGGCAAAATACTGGCATAACGGTGCATCTTGTTAAGATAGTGGCTTGATGGTGCATTTTGGCAAGCTAATGGCATGATGTAGCTTAGTAAGATACTTTTATGATGATGCACCTTGGTAAGATCGCATGTTTGTGCACCTTTGTAAGATATTGGGTTGATGGTGCACCTTGGCAATATAATGGCATCATGTTGCACATTGGTAAGATACATGATGGTGAGCCTTGGTAAGATACTGGCATGATGGTGCACCATGGCAGGATGCTGTCATGATGATGCACCTTGGAAAGATACTGTTATGATGTAACTTGGAAAGAAACCGGTATGATAGTGCACCTTGTTAAGATACTGGCACGATGGTGCATCTTAGTAAGATACTGTCATGATGTTGCACCTTGGTAAGATACTGGCGTGATGATGCACCTTGGTAAGATACTGGCTTGATGTTGCACCTTTGTAAGTTACTGGCATGATTGTACACATATGCAAGATACTGGCATAATGGTGCATCTTGTTAAGATACTTGCGTGATGGTTCACTATTGTAAGATAGTGGCATAATGGTGCACCTTGGTAAGATACTTTCAAGATGGTGCGCTTTTCCAAGATACTGGGATGATGGTGCACCTTTGGAAGATACTGGCATGACGGTGCAACTTGGTATGATAATGGTATGATGGTACACTTTGGAAAGATACCGGCATAATGGTGCACCTTGGTGAGATACTGGCATGATGATGCACCTTGGTAAGATACTGTCTTGATGTTGCACCTTTGTAAGTTACTGGCATGATCGTACACATATGCAAGATACTGGCATAATGGTGCACCTTGTTAAGATACTGGCCTGATGGTGTACCTTGTTAAGATACCGGCATAATGGTGCACCTTGGTAAGATACTGGCTCGATGGTGCACTTTGGCAAGATACTGGCATGATGATGTACCTTAGTAAGATACTTTCATGATGGTGCATCTTAATAAAACACTGGCATGTTGGTGTACCTATGTAGGACACTGGCTTGATGGTGCACCTTAGCAAGATACTGGCATGATGGTGCACTTTGCTAAGACATTAGCATGATAGTGCATCTCGTTAAGATACTTGCATGATGGTGCACCGTGGGAAGATACTGACTTGATGGAGCGCCTTGGCAAGATACTGGCATGATGGTACACCTTGTGAAGACATTAGTATGATGGTGCATCTTGGCAAGATACTATCATGATGGTGTACCTTAGTAAGATACTAGCATGATCTTGCACATTGGCAAAATACTGGCATAATGGTGCATCTTGTTAAGATACTGGCATAATGATGCATCTTGTTAAGATACTGGCTTGATGGTGCCCTTTGGCAAGATAATGGCATGGTATAGCTTAGTAAGATACTTTAATGATGATGCACCTTGGTAAGATCGCATGTTTGTGCACCTTTGTAAGATACTGGGTTGATGGTGCACCTTGGCAAGATAATGGCATCTTGTTGCACATTGGTAAGATACATGATGGTGAGCCTTGGTAAGGTACTGGCATGATGGTGCACCATTGCAGGATGCTGTCATGATGATGCACCTTGGTAAGATACTGTTATGATGTAACTTAGAAAGAAACCGGTATGATAGTGCACCTTGTTAAGATACTAGCATGATGGTGCACCTTGGTAAGATACTGTCATGATGTTGCACCTTGGTAAAATACTGGCATGATCGTACACATATGCAAAATACTGGCATAATGGTGCATCTTGTTAAGAAACTGGCATGATGGTTCACTATTGTAAGACAGTGGCATAATAGTGCACTTTGGTAAGATACTTTCAAGATGGTGCGCTTTGCCAAGATATTGGGATGATGGTGCACCTTTGGAAGATACTGGCATGACGGTGCAACTTAGTATGATAATGGTATGATGGTGAGCTCTGGAAAGATACTGGCATGATGGTGCACCTTGGTAAGATACTGGCATGATAATGCACCTTGGTAAGATGCTGGCTTGATGTTGCACCTTGGTAAGTTACTGGCATGATCGTACACATATGCAAGGTACTGGCATAATGGTGCATCTTGTTAAGATACTGGCCTGCTGGTGTACCTTGTTAAGATACCGGCATAATGGTGCACCTTGGTAAGATACTGGCTCGATGGTGCAATCTGGCATGATACTGGCATGATGATGTACCTTAGTAAGATACTTTCATGATGGTGCACCTTAGTAAACTACTGGCATGTTGGTGTACCTACGTAAGATACTAGCTTGATGGTGCACCTTAGCAAGATAATGGCATGATGGTGCACCATGGGAAGATTCTGACTTGATGGAGCACCTTGGAAAGATACTGGCATGATGGTACACCTCGTGAAGACATTAGCATAATGGTGCACCTTGGCAAGATACTGGCATGTTGGTGTACCTCAGTAAGATACTAGCATGATAGTGCACCTTGGTAAGATACTGGCATGATCTTACACACTGGCAAAATACTGGCATAATGGTGCACCTTGTTAAGATACTGGCATTATGGTGCACTTTGGTAAGATACTGGTTTGATGGTGTACTTTGGCAAGATCCTGGCATGGTGTACCTTAGTAAGATACTTTTATGATAATGCACCTTGGCATGTTTCCTCACCTTTGTAAGATATTGGGTTGGTGCACCTTGGCAAGATACTGGCATGATGGTGCAACTCTTTAAGACATTAGCATGATGGTGCACCTTAACAAGATACTTGAATGATGATGCACCATGGTAAAATTATGGCTTGATGGAGCACCTTGTCAAGATTCTGGCATGTGGGACACCTTGTTAAGACATTAGCATGATGGTGCACCTTGGAAAGATACTGGCATGATGGTGCACCTTGGTAAGATACTGGTATGATGATCCCCCTAAAGATACAGGCATGTTGTTGCACCTTTTTAAGATATTGGCGAAAAGGTGCACCTTAATAAGATGCTTTCATGATTGTGTGCCTTGGTGAGATACTGGCATGATGATGTACCTTGGTAAGATACTCTCATGGTGGTGCACCTTGGTAAGATACTGGCATGATAGTGCACCTTGGTAAGATACTGGCGTGGTGATGCACCTTGGCAAGATACTGGTTCGATGGTGACCCCTGTTAAGACATTAACATGATAGTGCACCTTGGTAAGAAACTGGATTGATGGTTCACCTTGGTGAGATACTGGCTTCATTTTGCACCTTGGCAAGATCCTAGTATGATGGTTTACCTTGGCAAGACACTGGCTTAATGGTACACCTTGGCAAGATACTAAGATGATACGCTTTGGTAAGATACTGGGATAATGGTGCACCTTTGGAAGATATTGGCATGACGGTGCACCTTGGTATGATAATGGTATGATGGTTCACTTTGGAAAGATACTGGCATGATAGTGCACCCTTTTAAGATACTGGCATGATGGTGCACCTTGGCAAGATACTGGCATAACTGTGTACCATGTTAAGATACTGGCATAATGGTGCACCTTGGTGAGATACTGGTTTGATGGTGCACCTTGGCAAGATACTGGCATGATGGTGGATCTTAGCAAGATACTCTTATGGTGGTGCACCTTGGTAAGATACTGGCATGATGGTGCAAAATGGTAAGTTACGGGCTTAATGGTGCAATTTGGGAAGATACTGGCATGATGGTGCACCTTGTTAAGACACTAGCATGATGATGCACCTTGGTATGATACTGGCATGATGTTTCACCTTGGTAAAATACTGACATGATGGTGCACCTTAGTAAGATACTGGCATGATTGTGTACCTTAACATGATACTGGCATTATAGTACACCTTGTTAAGACATTAGTATGATGAAGCACCTTGGTAAGATAGTGGTATGATGGTGCACTTTGGTAAGATACTGGTATGATGATACACCTTTGTAAGACAGTGGCCTGACGGTGCACCTTGGCAAGATACTGGAATGATATTGCAACTTGGTAAGATATTGACATAATGGTGCGCCTAGGTACGATACTAGCATGGTGGTGCACAATGGCAAGAGACTAGCATGATGGTGCACCTTGGTAAGATACTGGTAGGATGGTTCACCTTGGAAAGATATCGACATGATGGTGCACCTTGGTAAGATACTGGCATGATGGTGCACCTTCTTAAGATACTGGCAAGATGGCGCACCTTGGTAAGATACTGCATGATGGTGTACCATAGCAAGATACTGGCATGATGACGCACCTTGGTAAGATACAGGTAGGATGGTGCACCTTGGAAAGATACTGGCATGATATTGCACTTGGATAAGATACTTACATGATGTGCGCCTTGGTAAGATACTGGCATCATGGTGCACCATGGCAAGATACTGACGTACTGATGCACCTTGGTAAGATACTGGTATGATGGTGTATCTTGGGAAGATACCGGCATGATGGTGCACCTTGGTAAGATACTGGGTTGATGTTGCACGCTGGTAAGTTACTGGCATGATCGTACACATATGCAAGATACTGGCATAATGGTGCACCTTGGTAAGATACTGGCATGATGGTGCACCATGGCAGGATACTGGCATGATGATGCACCTTGGTAAGATAAAGGTAGGATGGTGTACCTTGGAAAGATACCGGCATGATGGTGCACCTTGGTAAGCTACTGGCGTGATGGCGCCCCTTGGCAAGATACTGGCATGATGGTGCACCTTGGCAAGATACTAGCATGATGTTGCATTTGGGTAAGATACTTATATGATGTGCGCCTTGGTAAGATACTGGCATCATGGTGCACCAGGCAAGATACTGACATGATGATGCACCTTGGTAAGATACTGGTATGATGGTGTATCTTGGAAAGATACCGGTATGATGGTACACCTTGGTAAGATCCTGGCATGATGGTGCATCTTGGTAAGATACTGGCATGATGTTGCACCTTGGTAAGATACTGGCATGATCGTACACATATGCAAGATATTGGCATAATGGTGCACCCTGTTAAGATACTGACATGATGGTGCACCTTTGTAAGATACTGGCATAATGGTGCACCATGGTAAGACACTGGCCTGATTGTGCACTTTGGCAAGATACTGGCATGATGGTGTACCTGAGTAAGATACTTTCATTATGGTGCACCTTGGTAAGATACAGGTATACTGGTGCACCTTTGTAGCATACTGGCTTGATGGTGCATCTTAGCAAGATACTGGCATGATGGTGCACCTTGTTAAGACATTAGCATGATGCTGCATCTTAAAACGATACTTGCATGATGGTGCACTATGGGAAGATACTGACTTGATGGAGCACCTTGGCAAGATACTGGCATGATGGTACACCTTGTGAAGAAATTAGCATGATGGTGCACCTTGGCAAGATACTGGCATGATGGTGCACCTTGGTAAGATACTGGCATTATGGTGCACCTTGCTAAGATACTGGCTTGATGGTGCACTTTGGTAAGATACTGGCGTGGTGTAGCTTAGTAAGATACTTTTATGATGGTGCACCTTGGTAAGATACTTGCATGTTTGTGCACCTTGTAAAGATTCTGGCAAGATGGTGCACCTTGGTAAGATACTGGCATGATGGTGCACCATGGCAAGACACTGGCATGATGATGTACTTTGGTAAGATACTGTTGTGATGTAACTTGGAAAGATACCGGCATGATAGTGCACCTTGTTAAGATTCTGGCATGATGGTGCATCTTGGTAAGATACTGGTATGATGCTGAACCTTGGTAAGATACCGGCATGATCTTACACATATGCAAGATACTGGCAAAATGGTGCAACTTGTTAAGATACTGGCATGATGGTGCACCTTTGTAAGATACTGGCATAATGGTGCACCTTGGAAAGATACACTGAAGATGATACCCTTTCGCAAGATACTGGGATGATGGTGCACCTTTGGAAGATACTGGCATGACGGTGCACCTTGGTATGATAATGGTATGATGATGTAATTTGGAAAGATACTGGCATGATGGTGCACCTTGGTAAGATACTGGGTTGATGTTGCACGTTGGTAAGTTACTGACATGATCGTACACATATGCAAGATACTGGCATAATGGTGCACCTTGGTAAGATACTGGCTCGATGGAGCACTTTGGCAAGATACTGGCATGATGATGTACCTTAGTAAGATACTTTCATGATGGTGCACCTTGGTAAGATACTGGCATAATGGGTCACCTTGTTAAGATATTTGCTTGATGGTGAAACTTGGTAAGATACTGGTGTAATGGTGCACCTTGGTAAGATACTGACTTGATGGTGCACTTTGGCAAGATAATGGCATGGTGTAGTTTAGAAAGATATTTTTATGATGGTGCAGCTCGGTAAGATACTTGCATATTTTGTGCACATTTGTAAGATACTGGGTTGATGGTGCACCATGGCAAGAAACTGGCTTGGTAGTGCAACTTTTTAAGACATTAGCACGATGGTGCACCTTGATTAGATACTTGCATGATGGTGCACCTTGGTAAGATCCTGGCTTGATGGAACAACTTGTCAAGATCCTGGCATGACGGTGCAACTTAGTATGATAATGGTATGATGGTGCACCTTGGCAAGATACTGGCATGATGGTGCACCTTGGTAAGATACTGGTATGATGGTGTACCTTCGAAAGATACCGGCATGTTGGTGCACCTTGGTAAGATACTGGCAAGATGGTGCACCTTATTAAATGCTGGCATGATTGTGTGCCTTGGTAAGATACTGGCATGATGGTGCACCTTGTTACGATACTGGCATGATAGTGCACCTTGGTAAGATGTTGGCGTCATGGTGCCCTTGGCAAGATACTGGTTCGATGGTGCCCCTGTTAAGACATTAGCATGATGGTGCACCTTGGCAAGAAACTGGCATGATGGTGCACCTTGGTAAGATACTGGCTTCATTTTGCACATTGGCAAGATACTAGCATGATGGTGTACCTTGGCAAGACATTGGCATAATGGTGCACCTTGGTAAGATACTCTCAAGATGATAAGTTTTGGTAAGATACTGGGAAAATGGTGCACCTTTGGAAGATACTGGCATGACGGTGCACCTTGGTATGATAATGATGGTGCAATTTGGAAAGATACTGGCATGATGGTGCACCTTTGTAAGATACTAGCAAGATGGTGCACCTTGGCAAGATATTGGCATAATTGTGTAACTTCTTAAGATACTTGCATGATGGTACACCTTGATAAGATACTGGCGTAATGGTGCGCCTTGCTGAGATACTGGCTTGATGGTGCACCTTAGCAAGATATTGGCATGATGGTGGACCTTAGCAAGATACTCTCATGGTGGTGCACCTTGGTAAGATACTGGCATGATGGTGCACCTTGGTAAGATACTGGCATAATGGTGCACATTGGTGAGATACTGGCTTGATGGTGCACCTTTGCAAGATATTGGCATGATGGTAGACCTTAGCAAGATACTCTCATGGTGGTGCACCTTGGTAAGATACTGGCATAATGGTGCAGCTTGGTAAGATACTGGCTTGATGGTGCACTGTAGCAAGATACTGGCATGGTGTAGCCTAGTAAGACACTTTTATGAGGGTGCACCTTGGTAAGATACTTGCATGTTTGTGCACCATTTTAAAATACTGGATTGATGGTGCACCTTGGCAAGATACTGACATGATTGTGTAACTTATTAAGACATTAGCATGATGGTGGACCTTGATAAGATACTTGCATGTTGGTGCACCATGGTAAGATACTGGCTTGATGGAGGACCTTGGCAAGATATGGACATGATCGTACACCTTGTTAAGAGATTAGCATGATGGTGCACTGTAGCAAGATACTGGCATGATGGTGCACCTTGGTAAGATACTGGTATGATGGTGCACCTTCGAAAGGTACCGGCATGTTGGTGCACCTTGGTAAGATACTGGCAAGATGGTGTACCTTAGTAAGATGCTGGCATGACGGTGCACCTTGGTAAGATACTGGTTTGATGGTGTCCCTTGGTAAGATACTGAAATGATGGTATACCTTTTAAAGACATTAGCATGACTGTGCACCTTGGTAAGATACTAGCATGATCGTGTACCTTGGTAAGGTACTGGCTTGATGGAGCACCTTGGTAAGATACTGACATGATGATGCATTTTGCTAAGATAGTGGTATGATGGTGCACCTTGGTAAGATGATTTTCATGACGTTGCACAATGGTAAGATACTGGCATGATTTTGCACCCTTCAAGATATTGGTATGATGATGCACCTTGTTAAGACATTAGCATGATGGTGTACCTTGGGAAGATACTGGCATGTCGGTGTGCCTTGGTAAGATACAGGCATGATGGTGCACCTTGGAAAGATAGTGGCATCGTGGTGCGTCTTAATAAGATACTGGCATGATGGTGCACCTTGGCAGATACTGATATAATGGCGCACCTTGGCATGATGGTGCACCTTGGTAAGATACTGACATGATGGTGCACCTTGGTAAGATACTGACATGATGGTGCACCTTGGTAAGATTTGGCATGACACTGGCACGATGATGCACCTTGATAAGACATTAGCATGATGGTGCACCTTATTAATAAACTGGCATGATGGTGCACCTTGGTAAGATACTGACTTCATTTTGCACTATGGCAAGATACTGGCATGATGATGCACCTTGGGAAGATACTGGCATAATGGTGCACCTTTGTCAAATACTCTCAAGATGGTGCGCTTTGTTAAGATACTGTTATTATGGTGCACCGTTGGAAGATACTGGCATGGCGGTGCACCTTAGCATGACACTGGATGATTGTGCACTTTGGAAAGATAATGGCCTGATGGTACACCATGGTAAGATATTGGCACGATGGTGCACCTTGGTAAGATACTGGCTTAATGGTACACCTTGTTGAGGTACTGGCTTGATGGTGCACCTTGGCAAGATACTGGCATGATGGTGTACTTTAGAAAGATACTCTCAGGATGGTGCGCCTTGGTAAGATACTGGGATGATGGCGCACCTTGGTAATATACTTGCTTGATGGTGAAACGTGGGAAGATACGGGCATGATAGTGTACTTTGTTAAGATATTAGCATGATGGTGCACATTGGTAAGATACTAGCGTGATGGTGCACCTTGGTAAGACACTAGTTTGATTTTGCACCTTAGCATGATACTGGCAAAATGATTCACTTTGGTAAGATACTGGTATGATGGTGCACCTTGGTAAGATATTGGCAAGATGGTTCACCTGAGTATGATACTAGCATGATGGTGCACCTTGGTAAAATACTGGCTTGATGGTGCAACTTGGCAAGATACTGGCACGATGATGCACCTTGCTAAGACATTAACATGACGGTGCACTTGGTAAGAAACTGGCATGATAGTGAACATCGGTAAGATACTGGCTTCATTTTGCACATTGGCATGATACTGGCAGGATTGTGTACCTTGGCAAGATACTGCTATAATGGTGTACTTTGGTAAGATGCTCTCAAGATGGTGCACCTTGGTAAGATACTTGGATGACGGTGCACTTTTGGAAGATTATGGCATGACAGTGCACCTTGGTATGATGCTGATGTGATGGTGCACTTTGGAAAGTTACTGGCATGTTGATGCATATATGTAAGATACTGGCATGATGGTGCACCTTGGTAAGATACTGGCATAATGGCGCACCTTGGTGAGATACTGGCTTGGTGATGTACCTTGGACCTTGGCAAGATACTGGCAAGATGGTGTGCCTTAGCAAGATACTCTCATGATTCTGCAACTTGGTAAGATCCTGGCATGATGGTGCTCCTTGGAAGGATAATGCCTTGATGGTGCAACTTGGCAAGATACTGGCATGATGGTGCACTTTGTTGATATACTGACATGATGGTGCTATTTGGTAAGAAACTCTCTTGATTTTGCACCTTGGCAAGATTCTGGCATGATAGTGCACCTTAGCAAGATAATGACATGATGGTGTACTTTCGTAAAATTCTAACATAATGGTGCACTTTGGCAAGATACTGGCACGATGGTGTACGCTGCTAAGACATCAGCATGATGATGCACCTTGGTAAGCTAGTGGTATGATGGTGGACCTTGGTAAGATACTGGCATGATGGTGCACCTTGGTAAGATGCTGGCATGATGATGCATATTTGTAAGATACTGGCATATTGAATCTTTGTAAGATATTAGCATGATGGAGCACCTTGGTAAGATACTGGCATGATGGTGCGCCTTGGAAAGATACTGGAATGATGGTGCGCCTTAGTAAGATACTGGCATGATGATACACCTTGGAAAGATACCGGCATGGTGGTGCACCTTGGTAAGATACTGACTTGATGGTTCACCCTGGTAAGCTACTTGCATGATGTTGCACCTTGGTAAGATACTGGCGTGATTGTGCACCTTAGTAAGATACTAGGATTATGGTGCACCTTTGTAAGATACTGGCATAATGATGCACCTTGGCAAGATACTGGCGTGATGGCGCACATTGTTAAAACATTAGCATGATGGTGCACCTTGGTAGGATACTCTCATGACAGTGCGACATGGTAAGATACTGGGATGATGGTGCACCTTGGTAAGATACTGGTATGACGGTGCAACGTGATATGATAATGGTACGATGGTGCAATTTGGAAAAATTCTGGCATGATGGTGCACTTTTGTAAGATACTGGCACGATTTTGCACCTTGGTAAGATACTGGCATAATGGTGCACCTTGTTAAGATACTGGCATGATGATGCATATTTGCATGATACTTGCTTGATGGTGCACCTTGGAAAGATACTGGCATGATGGTGCACTTTGGTAAGACATTAGCGTGATGGTGCACCTTGAAAAGATACTGGCATGATGATACACATTGGTAAGATAATGGATTTATGGCACACCTAGGGGAAGATACTGGCATGATAATGTACCTTAGTAAGATACTGGCATGATGGTGCACTATGGTAAGATACTGGTTTGATAGTGCACTTAGGCAAGATACTGGCTTGATGATACACCTTGTTAAGACAATAGCTTGATGGTGCATCTTGGTAAGATACTAGCATGATCGTTTACCTTAGATACTGGCTTGGTCGAGCACCTTAGCAAGATAATGGCATGATGATGCACCTTGGTATGATAGTGGTATGATGATGCGCTTTGGTAAGATACTGGCATGATAGTGCACTTTGGTAAGACACTGCATGATTGTGCACCTTGGCAAGATAGTCGCATGATGGTGTACATTGGTAAGATTCTTGCATAATTGTGCATCTTTGAAAGATTCTTGCATGATTGTGCACCTTTGTAAGACACTGCCATGATGGTGCGCCTTGGCAAGATAATGGTATAATGGTGCATCTTGGTAAGATAGTGGCATGATTTTTGCCTTTGTAAGATGCTGGCATAATGGTGCATCTTGGTAAGATACTGACATGATGGCGCACCTTGGTAAGACACTGGCATGATGGTGCACCTTAGTAAGATACTAGCTTGATGGTGCACGTTGGTTAGATACTGGCTTGATGGTACACCTTGGAAAGATACAGGCACGATGGTGCACCTTATTAAGACATTTGTATGATGGCGCACCTTGGTAAGAAACTGGCATGATTGTGCACTTTGGTAAGATACTAGCTATATTTTGCACCTTGGCAAGATACTGGCATGATGGTGTACCTTGGTTAGATACTCTCAAGATGGTGCGCCTTGGTAAGATACTGGGATGATGGTGCAATTTTGGAAGATACTGACATGATGGTGCACCATTGCAAGATACTGACATAATTTTATACCTACTTAAGATACTGGCATGATGGTGCACCTTGATAAGATACTTGCCTAATGGTGCACCTTGGTGAGATATTGGCTTGATGGTGCACTTTGGCAAGATATTGGCATGATAGTGTACCTTAGCAAGATACTCTCATAATGGTGCGCCTTGGTAATATACTGGCTTCATGGTGCACCTTGGTTAGATACATGCTTGAATGTGCAATTTGACAAGATATTGGCATGATGGTGCACCTTGATAAGACATTAGCGTGATGGTGCACCTTGGTAAGATACTGGCATGATAGTGCACCTTAGTAAGTTACTGGTTTGATTGTGCACATTGGCAAGATACTGGCATGATGGTGTCCCTTAACAAGATACTGGCACGATAGTGCACTTTGGTAAGATACAGGCATAATGGTGCACCTTGGCAAGATACTGGCATGGTGGTACACCTTGTTAAGACATTAGCATGATGATGCAACATGGTAAGATAGTGGTATGAGGGTGTACCTTGGTAATATTCTGGCATGATAATGCAACTTGGTAAGATACTGGGATGATGGTGAACCTTGATAAGATACTGGCAAGATGTTTATTCTTGGTAAGATACTGGCATGATTTTGCAACTTGGTAAGATACTGGCATGATGGTGTAGTCTGGTAAGATTTCTGGCATGATGGTGCACTTTGCTTAGATATTAGCATGATAGTGCCCCTTGGGAAGATACCTGCATTATGGTGCACCTTGGTAAGATACTGGCATGATATTGCATCTTAGTAAGACACTATCATGATGGTGCACCTTGGCAAGATATTAGCATGATGGTGCACCTTGGTAAGATACTGGCATGATTATGCAGCTTGGCAAGATACCGGCATGATGCTGCAGCTTGGTAGCTTTGTAAGATACTGGTATAATGGTGCACGTGGTAAGATACTGGCGTGATGGTGCACCTTAGTAAGATACTGACATGATGGTGCAACTTTTTACGATAATGACTTGATTGTGAACCTTGGCAAAATTCTAACATGATAGTGCACCTGTTAAGACATTAGCATGGTGGTGCACCTTGGAAAGATACTAGTATGATTATGCACATTGGTGAGATACTGGCATGATGGTGCGCTTTGGTAATTTACTGGCATGATTGTGCAACTTGGCAAGATACTTGCATGATGGTGCACCTTGTTAAGATATTTGTTTGCTGGTGCACCTTGGTAAGATATTTGTTTGATGGTGCACCTTGGGAAGTTATTGGCATGATGGTGCACCATGGTAAGACACTGGATTGATGGTGCACCTTGGCAAGATACTGGCATGACTGTGCACTTTCATAAGATACTGGGAAGATGGTGCATTTTTATAAGATACTAGCATGATGGTGCACCTTGGTAACATACGGGCATAATGATGCATCTTGGTAAGATACTGACCTGATGGTGCACCTTGATAAGATACTGGCGTGATTATGCACTTTGGTAAGATACTAGCATGATGGTGCACCTTGGTAAGATACTGCCTTGATGGTGCGCCTTGGTTAGATACTGGTATGATGGTGTTCCTTGGCAAGATACAGGCATAATGGTGCGCCCTGGCAAGATATTGACATGATGGTGTACATTCATAAGATACTGGCACGATGATGCACCTTGGTAAGATTCTGGCATGATGTTGCAACTTTGTAAGATACTGGAATTATAGTGCAACTTGGTAAGATACTGGTATGATGCACCTTTGAAAGATACTGGCTTGATGGTGCACCATGGCAAGATACTGGTATCTTGGTGTACCTTGTTAAAACATTAGCATGATGGTGCACCTTGTTAAGAAAATAGCATGATATTGCACCTTGGTTCGATACTGGTATGATGGTGCACCTTGGTTAGATAGTGGCATGATGGTACGCCTTGATAAGATACTAGCATGATGGTGCACCTTTGTAAGATTCTGGCGTAATGGTGCACCTTGGTATGATACTGGCATGATGATGCACCTTAGTAAGATACTGACATGATAGTGTACCTTGGCAAGATACTGGCATGATGTAGGACCTTGGTAAGATAGTGTCATGATTATGCACCTTAGTAAGATACTTGCATGATGGTACACCTTGGTAAGATACTGGCATTATGGTGCTCTGGCAAGATACAGGCATGATGATGCACCCTGGTAAGATACTGACATGATGATGCACTTTAGGAAGGTACTGGCACGGTGGTGCACCTTGGTAAGATTCTGGCATAATGATGGCGTACCTTGGTAAGACACTAGCATGGTGGTGCACCTTGATAAGATACTGGCATAATGTTGCACCTTTGTAAGATATTGGCATAATGGTGAAACGATACTAGTATGATGCACTTTGGTAAGATACTGGTTTTATGGTGCACCTTGGTAAAATATTGGTATTTTGGTGCACCTTGTTCAGTCAATTGCATGATGGTGCACCTTGTTGACAAAATAGCATGATGTTGTAACTTGGTAAGATACTGGTATGATGGTGCACCTCGGTTAGATACTGGTATAATGGTGCGCCTTGATAAGATACTGGCATGATGGTGCATCTTGGTAAGATGCTGGCGTGATGGTTCACCTTGGTAAGATGCTGGCATGATGGTCCACCTTGGTAAGATTCTGACATGATGGTGTACCTTGGTAATATACTGATATGTTTGTGCGCCTTGGTAAGGTACTGGCATGATGGTGTACCTTGGTAAGGTACTGGCACGATGTTGCAGTTTGGTAAGACACTGGCATGATGGTGCAATTTAGTAAAATTTCTGGCATAATGGTGCACCTTGTTTAGACATTAGCATGATGGTGCCCCTTGGTAAGATACTCTCATGATGGTGCACCTTGATAAGATACTGGCATGATATTGCACCCTAGTAAGATACTGGCATGAATATGCACCTTGGCAAGATACTGGGGTGAGAGTGCGCCTTGGTATGATACTGGCATGATGGTGCACCTTGGTAAGATACTGGCATGAAGCTGCAGCTTGGTAGCTTTGTAAGATACTGGCATGATGGTGCACCTTGGTAAGATACTGGCATGAGGTGCACAGTGATAAGATACTGGCGTGATGGTGCAACTTTGCAAGATACTGACGTGATGGTGCACCTTTGTAAGATACTGCCATGATGACGCACCTTGGTAAGATGCTGGCTTGGTGGTGTACCTTGACAAGATACAAGCATGATGGTGCACCTTCGGAAGATACTGGCATGATGGTGCACCTTCGGAAGATACTGGCATGATGGTGCACCTTTGGATACTGTCAGGTATCCAGGGCACATTGTTACATTCCGATATCTAGGGCCCATTGTTACAGTCCGATATCCAGGGCACATTGTTACGGTCAGGTATCCAGGGCATATTTTTATAGATATCCAGGACACTTTGTTACAGGCCGATATCCAGGGATCATTGTCAGGTATTCAGGGCACATTGTTACATTCCGATATCCAGGACCCATTGTTACAGGCCGATATCCAGAGCACATTGTTACAGGCTGGTAATGTAAAGATGAATATTAATGGGGGAAATGTTGAACCGCCCTCACCAGACACAACAGCCGTTTGGATCTAGCGGGTGGAGGGAATTCCCTGTGACGTCACGGGGCCCCGCCTCCAGCCTGGCGCCGGTGTTGCCATTCAACCGGAAC
>JAYMFT010374471.1:0-36811 GCA_038088735.1 Panulirus argus
ATATATATATATATATATAGATATATATCCCTTTCACCACTTGACCCGAGGAATGAAGCAGCAACAGAAGTCTCTGTTGGTGTAGGATTAAGGAAACTTCGATTGAGCCATAAGAGGAAAGTCGTGGACTAACTAACCCGTAAGAGTCCTTCCTGTGAGGTCGATGTGGAGCGGACCTGCCACCCCGGCCACCAGGCACGGGCCTGACTGACTGGACTGGACTGACTGACTGACTGAATGACTGATTTGCCGCACTAAGTCAATTAATTACCAGGTCTCGCAGCACGGCGTACCCAGCCAAGGATCCCGGAGTGTGGCACTCACCCAAGGGATTATGGGCCACGATTGTGGGGCTCCGGTTCTTCGGACACACACACACACACACACACACACACACACAAAGGTGAAGACCAAAGGAACGTTATCTTTCAGGTCTTCAGCAATAGATTTGCGACCAGTGAAGAACAGGGGTTGGATACGGGTGGTAGACGCAAGCGGCGAGCCTTCGTCAGGAACTTTGTAGCGTATATGGATGCTTCTTCGATGTCAAGAGATTTACTGATACATAGATAAACTTGTTACGTACATTATATAATGATGTCCAGTCCAAACACGGTGAATATTTTAAATCTTCCAATAAGAATATCCAAATAGGTGAAGGATATCCGTAACAATCCCTTTGGAAGAACGAACTGGAATTTATATATAATGTGGTCTGAACACCACCCCGATATGCACTTAACCTGAGGTGCGAATTAATGTTGTGTTTCCAGCAACTGAATCATATGACAAACTAATGCGACACTAACCTCGTTAAACATATGTCGAGCTCGACATATTAAGAGAAGACAAGTCAATTAACACTCGTGGATTACAGCACTGTAAAAGACTTTTTTGTGAGTGTCGGATTAGTATTCAGAAATGTACTTAAGTAGTACTGTAATTGCTTATTTAGTGGTATTCTCCCTGGAAACTGATGTACAAAACCTGATAGATGTGGGAGCAATTTTTTTTTTACTCACATCGGGGTATCACTGTGGTAGAGTGTTCGTGCTTATGATTGTCTGATCGCCTGCTTGGGCATGCGCACCTCTTTACGTACATCTCTCGACCCGTGTTTCATTATCTGGTGTTCTTCACCGATGTATCGGGTACTTTAAAGCTGCTGGAGGACGTTCATAAGAGAGGGGCACGGACTTGGCACTTCAGGGAGACGGTAAGGGAGGGAGGGTGAATGTGTATAATAATAATAAGAGAGATGGGGAAGTCGTGAGTCGTATGGTCGATGGAGGGGAGAGATGGGTGGCTGGGTGGCTGGGAGGGAGGGCGAGACATTAGTGGAGGGGTCAGGGGTAGGTGTCAGGGGTAGATGCCTTCCCTCACACGCATGGCTATTGTTGCGTTTGATAGTTCATGTCTCGCGTCCGTTACTTGATCTGCTCTGTTGCTCTTCTGGTCATTCAGAGCGATTCCAGTCATTTCTAGTAGTTCTGATTTTTGACAGGACATCCTAAGAACGATCTTTGCTCGTCTAACTTGAGTATTTCGCCCGACCTGAAGGTTGTGTTCCAAACTAGAAAGTCTATAAATGTTTTGAAGCGTGTCATTATCTCTTTAGCTTCTCTCGTCCTCAAGGTTCGCAGTGTCATGCCTGCTTTCGTCTTTGACGAATCAACGGGGACGTGTTTGATGAGGTAAAGGCCATCAGACATAATAGTAACTCTTAAATGTCTTACATCTCTCTCTCTCTCTCTCGTGGTGTATGATGATAATCCAGGTCTAGTATTATGTAAAAAAAAAAAAGTATTATTTCTTCACTTTGTGACGAAGCCTCTGAGTCTTACTTTCCGTCCTGCAGCATATTATGTTCAGTGACCCATGAGAAGACTTGAGAGGCGTTCCATTGTACTGCATCAGTGTCTCCTACAGGTGATATTCCCTTGTTTATTGCGGCATCATGTGCTGACGATGACAGGAAGACGTGTGAGAGTGGGGGGTGGGGAGGGTGTGGGGGTTGGAGGTATCGGAGGGCGAGTGTAGACTGGGGAGGAGAAGGGGGAAGGTCGCCTCGATAAAGACCAGCGTGGAACACAACAGCTGTATTGTTGTCACCACGTAGCACGGCCTTCACTCTTATCTCCGACTCTGTTCCTCCTCCATCGTCGGCTTCGACAGCCCTCCTCCCATTCCGACCACCTCCACCTCCCACTCCCACATCCCTCCTCCTCCTCCTCCTCCCACTTTGTAAACTCCTCCATATCCGTCATATATAACTCCTTATCCCTCTACCTGCACCTTTTTTTTTTTTTTTCCCTCACCTTAGCCTCCCTGACCCTCACATTTACCTTCACCTGTAACCCGGACCCGTTGTATGAGCTTCACCTCCCTCACCTGCAGCCCGTACACACACACACACACACGGTTCACTTCCACCTGCCCACACCACCTCTCCCCATCCACCTCCTTCCCCTTCACCCCTGAGACCATTACTATCTGTGCCCCTTCACTGCCAAGACTTGGTCCGATCTGTATGTATGCCTTACGATGGTTTCGGAGGGTTTCTACCCCCGCAGTTCGGGTTCAGGACCTTGCCTGGCCTTAACGATGGTTTCCGAAGACTCCCAAACAGCCCGGAAATGTTCAACTGAACTTTTAGGGTAAAAGGCCTCCAAACCATTCTAAAGTATACATAAGGTAAGGTAAGGGAAAGTCTCAGATCGTATTGTGTTGGTGGAAGACATTCTAAGCTTAGGTGAAATTGAAAAGAAAATATATATATTAATCTGGAACATACAGATCACTTGAGTCCAAATGAGTGCCACATACTAAGTACAATCAGAGGACTCTCCTTTCCCTACCACACCCTCAATCTTAAAGTAATCTGACTTTCCAAGTCTCTCTCAGGTTACAAGTGAAATTACATTATATATGACGGAATTACTTAGTTTGGCCTCTGATTGGTCGGTGTATAATTTCTAGCACCATAATTTCACCTTGTGAAAGATGATGTTTGCGCAGTTTTGTATTTTGGTGGGGATGATTGTCTTGTAGAACGTCAGCATCCCTTTGCCTGTCTCGTCTTCGAGCATTGGCGAAATGCAGTCATCTTCCTTAATGGAGCAACGATTGCTTCGAGTGTTCGCTAATGGTGAGATCATTAGACATGATTACTCACATGTATCTTCCATGATGGAGTGGTGTTTGTTGGCCTCAAACGTTAACTGTACGAGTTTTTATTTCCTCACTTCCTCTCCTCTAATGAAAACAGTCAGACACATTTCCATTAAATAGTCTGTTATTTTTCTAGTGGCCTACTGTGAGACTTTCATGTTTATGTTCTTATTATTTGCATAATGGTGATGCCAAGCTGTGGTTGCGTATGTCAGATGGGACAGTTCGAAACAGAAGAGATCCAGTTATACTTTCTTGGAGGACTGAACTCTTTAGTAGTGCAGGGGACCTCACCACACTGTGGATAGGATCACCTTGTCCCTCGAGAATAAACTTTTGTATATATTGAATAGTTAACCCACTGCCCTTTACCATGAAGGCGCCAGAGATCGCTTCATTTACAAAATTGTTTTATGGTCTGTTTGCTTGGAAGTTGTGGATCTACTGTGTGCGTTACTAGTTTATACCTGTTTTATGGCGTTGCATATTTAGGCGCCTTGACACTGTTGCTCACAGATTGATGAAGACTTTTGTAGTGTACATCAGCGTGAAGTTTGGTCTCAGCTGCCCCTCAATTTTCACTGTACTGTTGTAACAGTTGAGGAGTATGGTCTCTCCTCCCTGCAGTCATGCGAGAGTCTCGTTTTGTAAAGTTCTTCGCTCTGTAAAGTCGGCCAATTTGCATCCAGTCAAGGCTTCCTCTGCAAACAGTGTTCCGTGCTTATGCTAATGGAGAGATGCGTTTTTCTTAACGTGGACAGAATTCCAGGAGACGTGGTCCTTGGCCAGAAAGCGTGGATGGAGAGTCAGTAGCTATCCGTGCGAAGTCCCGTGATGTAGGGGTAATGAAGTCACTGTCTAAGGAGTCACAGGAGTCGTTGGTCAATGGGGAGATGACTAACTCACTGGACACTGAGTCCCACTGCTTTTCTGATGTTTTGAACAACTTGTTGTTCTGTGTTCTTCTTCTGCAGTTCACGAGACCATTACCTGAACTCCTTGATCTGAACTTGATATTCAGAGACGTATATTTTGCTATCTCACCGCTGGCTCTTTGCAGTTCCTTTACTAGAGTTTACGGTCACACTCTTCCTCTGCCTCTGAAGGATAATCTTTTTTCCTCCTTTGCTGAGGAACCTACGGCCTGTTAGGGTCGGCTACACTGTTCCCGTCTACAGTGAGAGCTCTTTCTTCTCTTTCGAGTCGAGTTCTTTTACATTTCTCTTTCACTGGCACGTTTCTGTTGTATCTTTTTGAAAGGTTTCTGTGATGGAATTCTTTTTCAAGATCGTGGGGATCCCGTCTTTCTATTGCCTGGGTACTTTCAGTGTGAGGAATCTTGCTTCTCACCTTGCAGAATTGGTTGTCCCTCACCTTGCAGGGGAGCTGCACTGCAAGAACTCACTTCCTCCGTCTAGCGGGGTTGGTACGATACGAGGAGCCTCAGACCTCACCTAGTTTGATGTATATGGTGTCAAGAGGCTCACCTGTCCCTCAGGAGACAGTTGCACTGTGAGGACTTTTATCTATCACCTTGCAGAGGAAATGCGTTTGAATAACTTCACTCCTTACCTGATGAGGCTTCACTTGACAGGACAGGTGTGTTCCGAAGCGCATTTTCTTCCCCTGGCAAGGCTTGTGCCCTACACCTCACTTGGCAGGGTTAATGTACTGTGAGGAGTCTCAGTCCTCATCTTGCAGAGTATTTGCACCGCGACGAGCATCACCTGACAGTGTAGCTGTACTGTTAGGAACCTCACTACACTACCACAGTCATGATCGAGCAACTAGCACTCACTCTCCTGCCTTCAAGATTGCCTCTCCAGTGGAGTTGCCTTTTGGAGGAGTATAAGTGTGGTTGTAGTCTCCCAGTAGCCGAGGGAGTGCTTCATGCTGAGCCTTGTGTTGGAGTGTGAGTGAGTGAGCGAGGGTTTTGGAGGGTGGGGTGGCCTCCTCCTCAATGCAGCTGGCGTAGCAGCATATACAGAACACTTGTCAGAGGGCGTCATGTGATACAACCGCTTCGCTCACTGCCCACGCTGCTCCAGGTTCTCTGCCCTGCCCTCCCGCCGCCCTCCCTCACTCCCTCCCGCTCTGCTGCTTGCTTGCTGCTTCAGCCCACTCCCTCCCCACGCTCCTCCTCCTCCTCCTCCTCCTCCTCGGACCTTCTGCTCCCTCCCACGTCGCACCTCCCCAGCTCTCCTGTCTGTCCCAGCCCCTCCTGCCTCGTATCATGAAATGAAACATACTAAATGTAAACCAAAGAACTGAACTTTGTTGTATGGTTGCAATATTTCGTTTATGATTTGCATCATGGTTCCTGATACTTTAAGCAGTAAAACCCATAATTACTGCATGCTTGGGACGGTGAGATCCCAATGATTCAAGGATATTTTTGGAATGATGTGTGTAGGGAAACTGATGCCTTTGGTTTATACATTTGGTTGCGCATTTTACAGAAGGAGGCACTGACCACTGGCCCTGTTCGAGTGTACGCCAGGAGTGAGGTTAAAAGAACCGAAGTTACTCCTCAAGCCTCACGAATGTCGTTTGAGCAACTGTTGACAATGTATTGTGTACAATGTAGAGTAATTTAAGTTTCTTTTGTTGGACAGTAGCACCGTAGCCCTAGCTCAACTCAATTGTAGTTGTAGCCCTGAAGGTCTATGCTTTATTTCTTTTCTCCATATGTGGCTTTGTTGAAGTTTGTCCTCGTCGCGGCCGTCTCTCCTGGCCCTGGCCTAGTGTTGTCCATGGTTCGCCTTTGCCTCAGTGTTGTGGCCTTGGTCTGGTTCAGCATTAGGTGTGGCCTAGTTGTGCCTGGGTCTGCCCTGCCCTGGTTATGTCGCTGTAGTTTTGATATATGGGGATAACAAAGTGATTGACTCTAGTTTGTTAGTTCTGTAGGTCATAGGGATGTAAGGGGGAGGGAAGGGGGTTTGACTGGTGGCATCTCGTGAAGGCATATGGACTTGAAACAGGTGGCAGGTAGAGGAGTTTGGGTACACCAGCATCGATTCTGTAGACCAAAACGCCCCTTTCCCCTTGTGATCCAAGCATCGATTCATCGTATTTCTAACAACTAGAGACAGGTTTGGTGATATACTTCCTTATACACTGACTGTCGTGTTCGTAATTGTCAGATGACTCGTTCGGTCATTCCCTGACAAGGCTCTCATTTCCCACAGTCGCCTCTGAATGGCACCTCTTGTAAGGGATGTCAGTCGTCCATCTATGAGAGCGATCAGATCCTTGACACAGAGATGGACTGATGTCGCTCAGACTTAACCCAAACACAGAACGTCATATAGGTTCAAAGTGCACTTACTGGAGTCGCCTTTTACGTAATTGTGGAAGAGCTATTCTTCTTTCTCCTTGGCGTCCTCGCCAGTGTACGCATGCGCGTCCACACCTTCGTTAAGTTTTACATCCGAGTTCAGTTCTCAGTCACTATCTGATGCACAGTCATGTGACTCGATATGTGGCTGAATATTGATGAACGTTTCAGCGTCCCTCTCGAAAATTTGGTCACCGTAGCTACAGGGAGGAGAACTTTCGTAATGGGGGATTACCTATTATTTTTTCGTTGGCGGGCCAATTCAATACATCCAACCGGTAGTCATATTTTGTAAACGTTTTCTCTATATTCGCTGCTGCTCTTTTTTTTTCTGTTTGATTTCTCGGCCGCAGAGAGAGAGAGATCACTGGTCACATACGCCTGTCGTTTTGTCATGGGATTCGATCCTGTATGGCCGACTGGCTTCTTTTTTTTCTGCAAAAATCCATTACCTTTTGGAGGATTCAAACCCCAGGATTCAAGGCAAAAATTGTTCTGTCAGGATTGATTCTCTTTTTTTTTTCCCCAGTGTTGGTAGAGCGTCGGAGGTTCGGGGTTCGGTTGTTGGCCATGACTGTATTGTTTATTGCTGGCGGGTTCCAATGGAACAGGTTTAGGCTTTTACAGTGTTTTGAGTGGAATAGAAAATAGAATATGTTTTGGTTATTATGGAGCTTTGATCTTTCAGTTTAATGTTCCTTTGCTACACGAAAACTTTATGGATTTCCACTGAAGAACGCTTGGAATTGACTCTTTTGAAGGCCATGAGACTGACCAATTGGAAGACCCATGTGTTTTCTGTCTTCAAGAGCTCAATTGAGTTCACCAGTCATGTTCTTGGGATGAGGCTCATGAACAAATCAGTAACATAAGCATGCCCCTTCGTCAGATATCAGAGCAGAGGAGTCTTCAACGTAATGTCCTTAAATCTTCTTGTCTGTCTTGGTCATGTCGCAAGGTAATTCAAGGTTTTGCCAGATTTACTGGCATGGTTTGGGCAAAGTGAAAACCCGAAGGAGAGTTTCAGACGGAAGGAAAGATAAAAAAATAAAGGTTTACTTATCTGTGTTTTTTCCTCCAAGACTCACTCCTATTTAGACAAAAGCGGGAATTTCTTGTATGAATTGTTGTGGTGAGATGTTAGCTAGCCTAGGAGCCTTGAGAAGGACAGCATGGAATCATATACAGCTCTTCCTCTCTCTTGAAGACATACCCAAGTACATCAGATTATTATACGGACGTATCCATTGGCACAAGCGGAGGGTTTCTGGTAATGCGATTACTTAGGGACAGATCTCATGATGTTTGAGGCGTGAACTAGTTGAGGGCGCGGAGTGAGGAGGCGGTGGCGCGGCAGGACCCCAGCAGCAGCAGCAGTTTAATGTGTGGAGTAATCCGCACCGCCCGGCCGGCCACTGCTTGCTTCCATGCTTCAAGTTGTCTGCTCCATGTGCGGGGTCCCGCTGTCAGCCGCCGGGTCCCACTGCTGCCGCTGACAGCGGTACGAGTTCCTGGCTGACCACTCCTCATACTACGGCTGACGGCTGAGCGGCAGTGGCTGGATGACATCCCACATTCGAGTGCTGACGGAGGCAGGGCCCTGGCTGGCTAACACTGACGGTACGACAGTGGCTGACACCCCCACCTAGTGCCAACACCTCCTCCCTCACCGTCACCTCGCCCCTGACTCCGACGCCCCTCCCTCACCGTCACCTCACCACCTGGACCTGTGGGTGGCTGGTAAAGAGTCACTAAGGAGCCGGGGAGGTTCCTTGACGCGGCTTATCTCCTCGTACAGCTTTACTTGTTTGTTCTCCTCTCAGGCTGCTGTCCTGTGTGTGTGTGTACGGTCAGGAGTGTGGTGGTGGTGGTGATGGTGGGAGGGAGGGGACGCGGATGTGATGGAGGAAGGAGGAGGCGACGTGGTGGTGGAGGTAGGAGGGGACATGGTAGTGTGTGATGCTGGTGGGAGAGGACGTCGTGATGTGCAGGGATGTACTTGCTACCAGACCAGAGTTGCTACGTTGCTTCACTGATCATTCAGGTTGTTCCAGTCCGCGGCCCGCAGGCCTACGTACGTTCCAGACCCTGGAAAGATCAGGCACACTTGTGTGTGTAGTTCCTCACTGGACGGCACGTAGAGAAGTAGAAATAGTTTCCAAAATCGAGATAAATGTTGGGGAAACGTCGGGGTAGGGGCGTGGGGGATCATTAGTTGGACTTGGGAGAACTGGTCGAAGACCTGGAGACCTGTAGTGAGGGTGAGTAGGATGGGTAGGGCGTGAGGAGCTGGGAGAGCGGCCTCAGCCGTAGCTACTGCCGTGCCATGACTAGCCTTTCCACGGTAACCTCTCTTAATTGGTCGCATCCATACACTGTGCTCACTGCCGTAAACCCACACGCGGGGCCTGACTTGTGCCAGTAATGGCACCACGGGTACACACATTCGACCCGTGCCAGTAATGACACCCCGAGACCCGTGCCAGTAATGGCACCACGAGAACGGGCTGTCATTGACAGGAGTCCGCACCAGACTTGGTGAATCTTAATACATCCTCCACACTGAACATCTTACGTATAGGGTTTTGAAGTGAACGGGTTACAGGTTGTCCCTAGCCCGCCACACTATATGTTTAAGCTGATGTTATTTAATAACTGTATTGCGTATTATGCGGAAGTTAATGAGTTAAAGTCGTAAAAACTGAAGGAAAAGGTTTTGATTCTTCTCTCGTGGGATTTTCATGTTTAGTGCATATGAGTCGTGAACCATCACCCTGCCCGTGGTATCCACAAAGGATATGCTCTCTCTCTCTCTCTCTCTCTCTCTCTCTCTCTCTCTCTCTCTCTCACAACAAGGACAAAAGCTGCATGATCACTCGTTGCTGCCCATCAGACAAGGACTTTCAAGTGTGTGGCAACTTTTTATTCGTGTTATTGTAGTGGGTCGAGCCACACTTAAGAGACGATAGCTGGCTATTGTGCTTCACTTGACGCACATTTGTACCGACGCACAGAACCCAGCTGCTCTGCCAGTGTTCAGCACTACCAGCAGTAACAAGGGGCTATGAACCCTTAACATTGTTCTGGGGGTTTATAATAAATCAGACCTAACCCTGGTCGATCATACATGAGACAAGGTGACCGTGATATACTGGGTTTGTCACTAGCGTCCTAAGACGTGGCAAAGGAGGGAAGAACTCGTCACCAATCAGTCCTCAGCTCTCTTGAAGCAATACTGTCGTTATCTGAAGAGTTGGTGGCCATTTGATTACTGTAAAGGAGACAATTTTCAGAATAGATGTAACGCCTTTCAGACATTATCTCATATCATGTCGTGATTTGTACGTGGGTGACGTGGTGACATGCCCATCACGCCAGTTACCCACCGTGTTATGAGGATGATAACATTATACTTCCTTAGGTGTAATATACTGCATGATTTCGAGAGGGCATGACGATTTTCTCTCTCCTTGTGTTCGTGGTTGGGTTGTTAGGGATGGGTTAGGAGTCACAAAATCTTGCCCACTAAAATGCCGTTAGATTCTTGTGTATACGAAATGTAATTGGAGAAGATCGGATATGGACCAGTGTCTTGTGTGGCTCAGATACTGGAGGTCGGAGTTGAGAGGTTGGGGAAGGGGGAGAATCTTTGGCTGACTTCCTCATACAGCCTCTTAGGTGTTTTTCCCCTTATGTCTATACTCTCGAATGTCTTTGTGTCCTCTTCATCATCTAATGGATCCATGGAATTAGGTTTCCTTGCTTGTCACATGCATATGACGAGAAATATTTCGCCATTTTCTCCTACTCACTAATGGTTCCTTTGCTCTTCTTTTCCACGAATTTTGTGAGAGGTTTTCAGTCGACTGTCGTCAGTCTCGTCTTTTGACAAGTTTGTTCTCTTTTACTGAGGAGGAGGAGGAGGTAGTGGTGGTGGTGGTGCAGCATCAGGCAAAGGCAAGGCAGCGGGATGGCGTTCCTTTTACTGCCAGGCATTTTCTTCGCCTCGGCTGGGTCGCTTGGTCTTGCTGACATTACATATTTGAGTGTGACATGAAGGTTAGAATCTTTAGCCAGAACATGCTGGGGTGAGGCGGTGTTCAGAGAGCAGCAGTCACCAGGTTGAGAGTTGGGCTCTCTTCTCTCTATCCATATTTCATTCCTTCGTTTCATTGAATTATATTATTATTTATATATTTTTTTTGTACCAAACGGTCATTTATTTACATTAATTTGCCGTAATGTAAATGGAGACACTGGACAGTTGTGGTCGACTGAGGTAGAAGAGTCGTTCGTTGTTTGGCTGGCACTGTAAACAGAAACTAGATTTTCTTTCCTTCGTCTCGACATTTTACAGATCATTATCTCGACCTTAAAGCACTTCCACCTTAGTTAAGTGCAGCAGTTCTTGATTCCCTTAGCCACATTTTTCCTTTTAAGATAAAGGTCTTCGTATTAACTATTGTCATTGCAGACACAGCAAAAGACAAGTGACCTTCGACAGGTGGTTGATTCGGATGACACTGTTGAAGTTCTCGTACAGTATTGTCTTGGAAACTGTCTAGCATTGTGGACGGCAGGCTGGTGGCTAGTTATGTTGTAGGGGTACAGCAGCGAAACTCGTGGATTTTGTGGTTATGCCAAAGGGCATGTAGACTCGTCGTCCAGTGGTGTGTGTGTGTGTGGTGCGGGAGTTATTTGGTGAGGGTTCAGTTTGAAGGTGAACCCTGGTGGGACCCATAGCACACGACGCAAGTTAACTCCCCCTGAGGACGACTGTTGGACCCTTGGGCATGACGGTACGAGCCTTGAACACGACGGCACGACTCTTGGGTATGCTGGCCAAGCTTTGACATTATACCCAAAGGGTCGTAGCGTCGTGCTCAAGGGTCGTAGCGTCGTGCTCAAGGGTCGTACCGTCGAGCTTCATCAAGGACTGTACCTTCGTTGTGCGTGCTGAGAGTGCCTTTCACTATTCCGCGCTGGAAGTGCCCTGGAAGTGCCCTTCACTGTTCCATGCCCTCGAGTCCCACCTCTCGTAATAACCTCCTTTACAACTCCGGGGAAAAAAAGACCTTTTGCTCTCGGGGAAATTACTAACTGAACAGGTGTAATTAGTCCACGTCGCTAATTGGATGAGAATCAGGTCATGTAAGAATGAGGGATTTGCCGAAGAAGAATCAGGGGAGAGCACCTGGCGCGTATATCATGGCAGCCATGCTCTTGTGGTGCCGGGGAAGTGCCACCGGCCTCGACCTTTGACCTTACTGGTATGTCAAAGGTCACAGCTGCTCCAGATTCACGGAGAAGTGAGGCTCTGGAGAGAGCGGGAGAGAGAGAGAGAGAGAGAGAGAGAGAGAGAGAGAGAGAGAGAGAGAGAGAGTGCGGGGGGAGGGGGAGGCGCGGTACTGACGGCAGCTGGTTACAGGTGGTGGTGGTGGTGGTGGTGGTTTCGGCTGCAACAGGTGGGTAACCCCGTCCGACCTCGGAGGGGGGCCGAACATCGCTGGGAAAAGACCAGCGTCGCGAGCCTTGTGTCGCCGCTTCGTCGTTAATCACGACGACGCGACCCTTGAGCACGACCCACGACCACAGGAGTACAGCCATCGGGTATATAATGGCTTGGCCCTCCAAGGGCAGAAGCCCAGGCCATCAAGGACTATCCAAACACCGTATCAAGGACCATCCACGGGCCGTGCCGTCGTGCTCAAGGGTCGTTTCGTCGTGTCCAAGGGCCGTACCGTCGTGCTTAAGGGTCGTGCTGTCGTCATGAAGAGGTTTTATCACCCTAATGAAACTAGCTTATTACCCATTTTCTGTAATGATGTAAACGATACTTAAAGGATACCGTTTTCTGTGATGCATTTGTTTACACAACTGTTGCTCAGTCCAGAGTCTTTATTGTTAATGTGATGTTGGTAAATATACGTTGCTGGGGATATTTATTTGTCTGTTGGAGGGTTTGTTTGCCCACAACCTGACCATCCTTGCAGACGTCCAGTGACCACTCTCTCTCTCTCTCTCTCTCTCTCTCTCTCTCTCTCTCTCTCTCTCTCTCTCTCTAAACTAATCTCTCTTTATGACAGTATCTCCACACACGCACACACACACACACACACGCAGCGGGAGTGAGAGGTCATCACTGGGGTCAAACATTTCGAAAGAAGATTAGTACAGAAAGGTCGGCCGTTCGTTCCCCTTTGGCACCTCTGGGCTGGCCGTCTACCCCCCCCCCCTCCTCCCCTTTGGCCCCTCTGCCTAAGCGTACCCCTTCCGCCCGGTGTGTCCGAGTCGCTCCTGGTGCCGTTCTTAGCCACTAACCCGAAATGAAGATGCGGGTCCTCCTTCCGTCAGACTTTGGTAACTCGGCAAATTGTTTTCTTCCACGAAATTCTTAACTCTAGACTCATATGACGAATCATAAATAATCATCTCATTATTTTATCTTTACTTCTCCTCTAGGATATTGATATGTCTCGTATGAATATTGGAAAATATTTATGAGGTATGAAGAATGTTAGATGTGGGTTTACAGAAGTGTCTTCTCCTTTAACGTGTGTTTGAAATGTGAATGGGACTACGTGAAGTTACCTTCGCATGGTCCCATGTCATTCACTCACCACTGGAGCCATAAACATCTTTAAAAAGGAGATGTTTCACGATGAATTCTTATACTGGTAAAATTTAACCCCTCATCATCATCATGATCAATAATTTTATGTTTATTGTGAAGAGACGTAATGGAATATGGCCTCGTCTGTACTATGTTTTTAAACCCCAGGAGCCTGACTGATTCAATCAGCAACAGAAGGAGACCCTCTGGTGCCAGCCCGAGCTCTGAGGGTAGAGACAAGCCTCCAGAGTCAACGTATTTGTACGCTCAGAGTTGCTCCACAGGTCAATGTCGAGCGGTTTATTCTGTTCACGGACGGAACTAATGTCTTTGGTGTCGGACTTTTATGTGAGTCGGCATCAATTGACTCATGTATATTGATGTGTGTATATATATATATATATATATATATATATATATATGTTGCTGTGATGTATCACTGAGATGGTTCTCTAAATGTTTCCTCTTTCTTTTCAGGTCAGTAATTTCACCGATCGTCATAACAATCGCGCTTCTTGTATGGGACAGATAGTGTTCACGGTAAGTGCCAGCAACAGTTGGGGCCGGACAGTGTCAATCTCAGGGATTTCCGTGAATCTTTCCTCGCGACATTTGTCAAGGTGAGGCACAAGGCTTTTGCTCTATAGTCTTCCATCCCTCCGCCCTGTGGTGTTCCTTAGGGCTTTATCCTATCGGCTTTCCTGTTTCTTGTCCTTGTATGATTCAACCACTAACCGTGTTCCTCTTAGACCGACTATACTTACCCTCGCCTCGGTGTCTGTGGCAGTGATAAAGACTCGGACGTACGAGGAATTAGTAGTTTAAAGGTAAATTTCTACAGCAACTTGTAGAACTGTGGTAGCGATGCTATCTTGGGAATCTTTTGATTTATTTCCGTTAATGTAAGGTTTTGTAGAATGATTTTGTTAATTACACCGCCCGTGTCATCAGAGAGAAATGGGATCGCAATAATTTAAATAATATTTTTGGATTAATGACAGTTATGGAGGCAGACAGCCTAGGGTAATAATCTCGGATATTTTCATAAGTATAAAAAAGAAAAAGAAAGTAATGCAGAAGTTCTTTCGCAAATGCTTGTTCCTGTTATTTTGCATCAGTTGAGTTTGTGTTGGTCATGTGTCCCTATGACTTGGTCGTCCACCGGGTTCTTGTAATGGCATCATGATCAGTAAGGTCAGTGTTACCATCATGGTATTTCTCGTAATTGCTGGCCACACGTTGAAAACTCTCACGGTAAAGACGGGTCATTTGAAAGAGAGTGAACCGTTCCAGACAGAGACCTGACGAATCTGCGTGAGCTTCATAATCAACTCCTACAAAATACTAGAAGTTAATAGTCTTAATGTACACTGAAATTGCTTCTGGTGAAACGACAGGCATGGAAGACTGAATCGTAAGTACTATTATAGTAATGTCAGCAGCCAAGTACCAAGAGTTGAATGCTTTACCTGCAAAAGGATCAGAAAAATGAGTTGTAAAATCAATCCAGGAAAGCATTGGTAGATGACCTCAATATGTTATTCTATCAGCGAGGCTTTGGTGGTTCTTTAGTCTGTTAGAGTCGGCCTGGAATAACTTGATGTATCCTTTCTCAAAGCGGAATTGACACATGGTATATACCCAAGGCTGTGTCCATTCCCGAGGCCCTTCCGACAGCAGGTGCTGGAAAGACATATACCTACAGCCATTAAAAGGAATGGTGAGGGAAGTGTTATTAATGGCTCCACGGATGGCCTGGAACTGTGGGGGATCTTTGGTACACTTACTGGGTTTATTGTCAAGCGTTCCAGCGAGGCTACTTGGAGTTCCAGTGAGGTGTGGAGGAAGTGTGTGGAGATGGTGGGAGGTTCTCCTTCGCCCTGCCTCCTCCTCCTCCTCCTGACCTCATTGGTCATAGGCTCTCCCATGCCCTGCCTTATAATACCCATGTGTCCCAGGTATGGGTATGGAAGTTCACGTCTAGAAATTCGAGCTTGTGTTGAACTAAAGGAAAACATTAAATTCTGCCTAAAAGTCTAGACTTTTGAGAACCTTGGGTGTGAGGCAGGAGCGCCCTTCTCATATTACTCAAGCTCATACCACGATTGTACAATATGGTGGCCATTATTCTCTTAACAATGGCCCTGCGTGGTGCGCGGGCAGTTCAGGTGTGTAAAACACCACCATGGGATGAAACATATTGGTTTGGATCATGGCAGGGGCGATGTATATGGCCAGTATGTCGGTATGGCTATGTGTCGTCTGCATAGTGGTTAACACTTTTATGTGTTCATGAATATTCAATATTTTTTTGAGGCTTTTCATCATGTTTCTATTTTATTTTTATGGTGTTTGTCGCCTAAACGCCTCTACTTAAGGTTTTCATTATGGCGAAGTCATTCATTGACACTATAGTTATTCTTGTATTTTACTTATTTATATAAATTGACGTCAGGATCAATTTCTAAGGAAGGTTGCTGGTGTTTTCCCACCAGGATCTCTTTCTTGAGGCTCCAGTCTGCCAGTGACAAAAGCACCGGGGAAGGACCCAATCACAGCTGTAAAGCTCATTGAGATTGTCACTTATAAATCGAAGTCCAATCGAAAATTAATCACGAGGAAGGATCCAGGTCGTTTGTAAAGACTTCAGGATTGTGAAGACTGAGAATACAAGGAAATTTTAAGGCTGGGTCGATATATATATATATATATATATATATATATATATATATATATATATATATATACACGAGATGCCTCAGTTGTTTGGACTCGTAGGTAGAATACATTATTTACCTTTGACTTGAGCTTGCTTATCCGTACCCATTTGTCAGAAGGACCCAGTAGGTATGGGTAAGCAAGTTCACTTTATGGAATCTGAACAGTTGTCGAATGAAAAGAGAGCTGATGTAGTCCTTTGAGTTCCGACTTTTGAGACATCCTGTACACTGTGTTAGTAGTAAGGCCACTGATGATGGTATGTGAGACAGGGAGACACTTTTGCCGTTGTCATTGGCTAGTTTACATTGGCTGTTTGTATGACCCGGAATCTCTCCTTGTGGCCTCAGAAACTCAACCATTCTGTTTGCAGGTCGGACCTCGTTGAGCTGTGGACACACACTGTGAGAAGAGTCATTCTGCTGGACTTTCAGCTCAAGACTGTAAACTGATAGGTACATGTTTAACTCTCGGGCCCCTTAGGAACGCCCATACGCAACATCTCAAAGTTCACTGTAATGACGAACTTTGGAAAATAATTTTGGAACTTCATTATGTTGGGTGAGATGGTTCACTCAATAGGGCCACCATCCCTCCACCCACCCCAACACCCTCACTGAGGCCTCATTATGGAGGTAGGCACCGCGCCCATATAATGGGACCTATATTATCCCGTGCTCCAGTTTTTCGACACTTAATTTGGTGAGATGACTCCTTTTTTTTTTGTATATATTCTCAGTTTCGAAGATGAACAACAGAATCTTATATATCTTTACCTCCATCCATTTGTGTGTGTGTGTGTGTGTGTGTGTGTGTGTGTGTGTGTGTTTTGGCTACTGCTGCAGCTGGTGGTCTAGCCAGCTGTGTGTGTGTGTGTGTGTGTGGCTGCTGCAGCTGGTGGTGTAGCCAGCTATGTGTGTGTTGTGTGTGTGTGTGTGTGTGTGTGTGGTTGCTACGGCTGGTGGTGTAGCCAGCTGTGAGTGTGGCTACTGCAGCTGGTGGTCTAGCCAGCTCTGTGTGTGTGGCTACTGCAGCTGGTGGTCTAGCCAGCTCTGTGGTTGCCATCAGGTGCCACAGTTTCAGCTTCCTGTAGCTGATGGCAACTCTCCTTCCTCCGGCACCTGACCGACTGTTTCCATGGCAGCCACACTGTACCGTTCCCTCCTCTTTCTTTCTTTTTCTTTTTATCTTTTTCCCTTTCCCCAGCCACTATTTTAAAGTGACTTAAATGATCTTGCTTTCACATTGACGCTTTTTTTTTCTGCCCTCCCCCCCCCCGTCCCTCGGTTCGACGAATTAAATCAATAATTTTGTGAGGTCCGCCCTCTCTCTACTGACGGAGTCGGATTCTCAGCCTACATACGATGCTCATTTTGTTTCTCACTTATTTGTGTATATATCTACATTTGTGTGTATATATGTGTGTATATGTATATATGTATATATCTACCACTGTATCTGTGTGTCTGTGTGTGTGTGTGTGTGTGATGTGTTTATTCGTTTCTCTTTGGAATATTTACTCATTTATTAATTACCTATTTACACATTCCTGGGAGGGAGTTCTACACTCGTGGGGGGCCCTATATCTTGAACTTTCCCTGTCATCGTTCAGCTCACGTAGCTCATTCCATTCATCTGTTACTCTTATACGACAGAAGGACTTCTTGACACCTTTGCTGCCAAGTTGCTTGGGTAGTTTCATGATATAAATCCTCGTTAATCTTTTGTTGCGTCTTTTAAAGAACTCTTTGCTGACGACATTTTCAAAATGGTCTAGAAGCTTGATGAAGTCTCTCATTATTCTTCGTTCCTCGAAGGGCAACTTTGTAGCCCCTGACCTCTCCTTGTAACTCAGATCACACAATTGAGGTACTGTATTTTCCTCCTCTGTCAGATCTTAGGTGTTTAGTTAGACCACCAAATTTATGAAGCTTATTCACACACGGATCTAATATAAGTCGTAAACATGTGGTCTGTTAAGCATTTCCTTACCCAAGTAGTTACATGTGGTTCTGATGATAACTAATGGATAGTTTGTCTCCTGATTTGGAGCTCAGGCAACAAACTACCTACAAAGTCGAGTCCCAAGTTCCTGTCACACACACACATTCATGTAGCATGTCTCTTGGTAGATCCACTGTGTCCCATATTCATTACTTTGCATTTGTTCGTGTTGAACTTCATCACTTATGAAGTGAACTAAAACCGGGACTTGTGCAAGTCCCCTTGTAAGCTGTTGCAATCCTGGTCATTTATCATTTTCCTCATTACTTAAGCTTCGTCCGCAAATATATTCGTTAAATGAGTCCAAGCGCCTCTGGCAAGTTATTAACATAGATCATGAACAACAACGACCTCGTGTGTGTGTGTGTGTGTGTGTGTGTGTGTGTGTGTGTGTTCATTTATCTATTATCATTTATTAACAGTTAATGTTCTGTCATCTGTGGATAAGTTCTACTTATTCACTATTATTGATAAAACGGTTACCGTAACTTGTGGCTGAGTAAAGATTTGAAGTTTTCTAAAAATGGGACCAGGAAATGAAAGAGTTCCCTCACAATGCTATTTCCAGTGATCCTAAGCTGACAGCTGGTGGGCAGGAGGGTGTGGGCCGGTTGGGAAGGCAGGTGGGCAACGCTGGTGCGTGATGGTGGCAGCGTTGGCAACAACGTCTCCCTCACTGCCAGCTGACTGATGGGTATTTCTCAAGATGTTAATGTTCTCTGAAATTGCTGACGAAGAAATACGATCAGAAGTGTTTAACTCCTCAAACCGCTTTTAATGCATCGGTCTGACCTTTTATAACTAAGGGTCATAGTCTCACGAGATGTCCAGAGGGACATTTGATCATTAATATGTCAATTCTGTTTCAGTCACCTCACACACAAACGAGGAGACAACAGTATTTACTTAAGCCTTTTAGCTGCGGCTTTAAGTCCCGGTTGACAGTAGACGTGGTTAAGGTGATACGTTGTGGGGGAGAACTGGTGCAAGTTGTTTGATGTTCTTGGTGTCTTGCGGTGGTGGATGTTGCTGGTGATACGTTGTGGTGTTTGAATCACCAACTGCTCGTTTGGAAGGCTCGGATCTTGAACCAAAGCAGCATGGGTCAAGTGCTGGATTCGACATGCTGTTTTGTCTCCAGATGATGTCGTAATTAAAGCGCAGTTGGCAAAGCTTAACAAATGTCGTACCATCCTCTTCAGGATATAGTTATAAGTCTTTTGTTATACCGAGAGACCTACACAAGGTGGGAGCAGGGATAGGTTTGAGTGAGGAGTGTTGCCTCAAGAGGGAGTGAGGAGTGGTGTGGCTGACGACACGGGTCTGGCTGGTGGGTGTGCTCCACAGGGATGATCCACTGGTGTTTACATTCCTCATTGCGTAAGCTGCGTTACGCTAATGACTCCATCAACCCTGGACGCCGGTCGGTCGTCTCGAACTGCATTCTTGGTTACTTGACCAGGCACAGGGTATTTTGTTACTGATAGAATGAGGTTGGGGCGTGATTTATGTGGGCGAGACTGGGTAACGTCTTTTCGTTTTTCTTCTTTATACATTATGAAGACTGAGTGGGTCGGCTGTATTACCAGCAAGAATAGGAAGGGGGCGTCTTTTCTATTAACAAGAGCGGATGGAGGCCTTTGTATCAGCATGTATTGGTATGGCGGTCGCATTGTTGGTAGAACCAGGTTGGGGCAATAGCAAGGACGCTTCTACTGCTAGAAACAGCAGGTGGGAGCATCTTAATATAAGTAAAACTAAATGCGGATGTCTTTGATTTAAAGAGTAGGTGGGGCGTCTACAGTGTGGGTAAGGCCGGGAGAAGGAGAGGGCTTCTTTGCCTCTTTGACAGCAGTGGCAACAGGTGAGGTCGTCCGTGATAGTAGCAAGAGGAGTTCCGATATCAGGAATACCTGATGGCGTTATGTATGACATTAGCTATGACAAAAAGCAGCTGAGGCTTTGCTATTCTGAAGGGTAGGTGGAGGCGTGTGTAACACTACACCCAAACACCCCCTCTCTCTCCCACCTCTCCACCCCCGGCAGCGGCGGTGTGAACGAAAACAGAAGCTGGAAGTCAGCACTGAGGTTAATCCTTTGACGTGATGTAAGCTCATTAGTATCAGTCACGAGTTTGGAAATTACTCCGGTGGTTTTTTCCTAATCTGTAATTGAGTCGACGTTGATCAATACAGTCTGCTCATTGATGCTCATTTCGGGAGAGGAGGACGTCGCCTCTGGGAACTTACCAGCCAGTCAACCTACATAAAGTCCAGGTCGTGTGTAGCGAAGACTTTCCATCGAACATTAGTGCAAGCGAAGGGAAAAAGCGGCTATTTCGTGTTAGTCGGATTTAATGCTGTGAATACTGGATCTACTTGCAGGGCCCGCCAGGCTCATTATACTCTAGCATCATCCACTTACGGTGCTCGGTGCCAGGCGCACGTCCCTACCGTTACAGTTTATGACGATTAATATGGACCATTAGAATCACTCAGGACTGTGCGCAGTCGGAGCAGTAAAGAGGGGTGTGGACAAGTACCTACAGGGTGTACCAGAACACCCAGTTTGGGTTGGTTGCCTAGGCTATTGGGTTGCGGCGTCCAACCACTCGATTGAACAAAGGGGTAACATGGCAGCTTGATCGGAGACCAAGCTGCAGGGAATGGAAGACCTCCTAAACCATCATAAGATATATACGTAAGGAAATTTAAGGCCCCAGACCAAAGCTGTGGGGGTATGAGACCTCCGAAGCTATCGTAAGGTCTACTTAAGGTAATGGAAAGTCGTAGATCGAGCTGTTGGGGGTAGAAGACCCTCCGAAACCATTATAAGTTATACGTAAGGTAAGGTAAGACCCTCCCCCCCTCGGACCGAACTGTGGGGGTGTAGAAGACCGCCGAGACTACTATAAGGTAAAAGTTTTATTCCTTCGTGAAAGCCAGTCACGTGAAGTCGGACCTGACCGGGGCATATTTGCTTCTCCAACGCTCGTCAGTTCCCTAAGGGCGAGGTCGTCAGAACCATGAGCGAACGACTTCGACCTCACCTTTCACGGTTGCCTGGCGGGTCCTTAACTCTCTGACTAAAAAATCCGACCTGAAACTTACACGTTGCCCTCTCTTGTCCAAACCCTCCAGGGTTTCTACCCTGCTTGAACCTTCCAGACCGCATAAGCTGCTGCTGGAATCTTTCAGGACATGTATCTCGTCTGAGCTTCTCATGTTACGGGTCCACCTTAAACCTTCCTTGTTACTACCCGTCCTCCCTCACCGTTGTGAAGTGGGTACAGGAGGACTTGTGTCATCTCTTGAAAATCGTACCTTTGCAACATTTGGGTCCCCCCGTGTTGCAATTCATTACCCAGTATTACCTGTATCGCACACAAGTGTACGCTCCAGATATTCCTGTGTTAAAATATTATCCCCGCAGAGCCATGTTTACACAATCTTTCCCCGATGCCCTATTGGGTAAAAATCCGTATGCACTATAGTGCAATGGCGTTGTGAATGTTCAAAATCAAAGTAATTCATATATGAGTAGGTCTGATGCGTATATATATATATATTGTCCAAGTGCTAAAATGCCATTAAAACATTCTTTCGAGTGATATAGTTTTACGTCACAGGAGACTGGGTAACAGAGGATCCAGCCTTACGCCAGAACTTGATGATTTAATGTTACGATGCACCACACACGCCGGGTACGTCGGCATTTGGCCCGCGAATTACACAGAATAAGGTCATTACATCCCTCTGTGACCCTAAATAATCTCTTGACTTTCTTTCCTTCCATTAGGCAGTCAGACGCGTCCCTTAGCGATTGCCTGGGGCACATGACTGTATAATGCACTTAAGGTGTATTCGTTTTTCTTTTTTTTTTTTTTCGCTCACTGTTGACGCGTTCTTGGACTGGGGAAAAAGAGAGAAGAATGAGAGAGAGGAATTCTCCAAGGTAATTCTCGAGGGAATGGAAAGTCACGTATTTTCTTATTTCATGGATTTCATTGTCGTAAGAAATAAGGAAATCTTGTAATTCCATCGTTTTCACCTATTGAAACCATAATTACTTTTTGTTTAGCTGTATTGTGTGTGTGTGTGTGTGTGTGTGTGTGTGTGTGTCTGTGTGTGTGTGTGTGTGTAGGGAAGGGGGGTTGATGCCTGATGGTGGACTAGGACTACTGTAGGTATCCTCAAGTCGATACGGATATCCTTGGGCGTGTTTGCCTTCCTTCAGTAGGATTCAAATGTTTTCCTCTGAATGCTGGCGATGTCGAATAATCTTCTGATAACAGTCGAAAGATGATTGGTTGAAGAAGGAATGTGAGTGTTACATGCTAAGTGATTTCCGCATAGCCAACTGGTGTCTGACTCGAGTAAATGTTGATCTAGAATCATGTCGCGTGCACCGTTGTGATACCAGGGATTGGAGGCAGCAGATGTGTTGCCATCCATTACTGTTGCGGTTTTGAAGGGAAGGCAAAGTGACGGCCGAACCATAATCGATTGCGTGTCCGCCACCGAAAAACAAACAACAAGTCCTGCGTGGGGGGGAAAAAATAGAATAGGAAAACAAAAATATGAAGGTAAAAAAATTGTGTATTTGGGCATAAAGAGGATCGGTATCTGCTTATAAACCCCTGCAGGAGCAGAAGAGGAGGATCTTGCGATGTATGTATGGCTGCAGACGAAGGTGCAGAAGGGCGGGAGTGGAAGGTGTGAGAGAGGCAGCTGAAGCCACTATGACAGTGACCTCAAGTGACCTGGTCGCAGTAGCTGTCACTTGTGTCTCGAACATTTTTGGCGCAGCGGAGCACAAGAAGAGGTTTCTCTTGCAGTATTCTGATGAGAAATAACATGATCGTAATCTACACTGCTTCATCCAGACGGTAAGAGAAGTACGCTTCCAAGTGTGTTGCTAAGCGATCCAGTCCTGATTTTCCGCTTGCTCCGAAGGATGGCAGGAGCCTGAGGGGGTTCCAGGAAGATATTATGTGTAGTGTTTACAGAGCCGGGCAACTGGTGAACTTGACCTCTGCAATCCCTCCGAGCTCAACAGTGACATTATCACATCATTTTGGCACTGCTCGTGTTAATGAATGGCCCAGGTTATTCTAAGCTATTTAGATTTTTATATATAAATTTTTGTCACAACGCGTAGCATTCGCTGATAGTTTATTTGCTGTTTTTTTTTTCCAGGTATGGTATGTCTTTTGTACTATATCCGATACGAGGGGTGTATTGTGATGACAATTTTATTTGTTTTTTTTTTTTTAGTCGTCGCCAAAAAAGTTTTGAGCGTTGTTCGTGTGTGGTGGACTTGATGCTTTATATGGATTAATAGCGGCGCTATTCTGTATTCATGGATTTTATATTTTCCTTTTTTTTTGCCACGGGCATTAATCGTAAAGAATTGACTCAGTTGTTTGTGGTGTGTTCTGCCACGGAAATAATCTGTACGGATGACAAAAAGCGAACATTTTTTTTTTTTTACACAAGTTTTGTTTTTGTATTTAATGCTTAACCCCTTTATAGTGCCCCTATATTGGTAGAGTTTCCTTTTTAAGTATAAGATAGTTGTAGGGTGTACAAATGTATGGTGTAGGTTTTGCTAAGTATGTGGAGGGTTTGCTGGAAACATATTTTTGGTGCTATATGCACATACCCTCGGCAGACTGAGTGTATGTCGAGGTCTTGGATGTGTGGGTTAGTTAGGGCCTGCCAGTGTCGTAGCCTTGATTAGTGCGCTCCAGTTTCTTAGCTTTGGTTAGGGTACTCCAGTTTCTAAGCTTTGGTTAGGGTGCACCAGTTTCTTAGCTTTGGTTAGGGTGCACCAGTTTCTAAGCTTTGGTTAGGGTAAACCAGTTTCTTAGCTTTAATTAGTGTGCAGCAGTTTCTTAGCTTTGGTTAGGGTAAGCCACTTTCTTAGCTTTAATTAGGGCACACAAGTTTCTAAGCCTTGATTAGGGTGCACCAGTTTCTAAGCTTTGGTTAGGGTAAACCAGTTTCTTAGCTTTGGTTAGGGCACACCAGTTTCTTAGCTCTGATTAAGGTGCACCAATTTCATAGCCTTCGCTCGAGCGTCTAAATTTTCCTGTAACTTGCAAAAACTACCCTTTCATAAGACATTTTCCTTTTTTGGGTTGTGTTACGTGCTAGAAATATGGCCTTAATAATGGGCTCCACAGCTCAAGGGAAAACACACTTTGTCTCTGATGCTTATATATATATATATATATATATATATATATATACACACACACAGAGGTAAATTCAGTCTGTTGGCGTTTTAGCTTTGGATACATTATGCTTAATTAATTATACTTAATCATATTCACCAGGCCACTTGCTATGGCTTTAGGTGAGGGCCCAATGTATTCAGTACATAGATACAAGCACATTACAGGACGGGTTTGTGTACCCATATATGTGGACAACAGAGGAATATGAGTTAGGTTACAGAGGTGGGCAAGGAGCCCATGTATTCGGTACAGGGATACAAAAGCATGGTACGTGGTGGGTCAAAGCCGTTATGAAAGTGTTGCGCAGATCTGGGACGTTTGAAAAATATTTGAGGAGTCTGTACATGTATACTTCACAGTTCTGGGAAGTTATGTATAACATGTGATGAAGTTTGTATAGATTTCGTAAAACATATATTTTTCCTTGGAAGAGAGTCTTTCTCTCTCTCTCTCTCTCTCTCTCTCTCTCTCTCTCTCTCTCTCTCTCTCTCTCTTCACTAATCTTAGGTCAAAGCCGTAATTTCACAGTACTGATCGAAAACAAGTTCCGGTTGCATTACTCATGAACTGCGTTTACTTACAGACCCGGAATCAATACTTGATTTTTTTTCCTGGAAGAGATTTTTTCTTTTTTCTATTTCCTTCTGCTGGTAAATATTAAAATCACGTTCGAGGACGTGGGCGAGCGAATACCTGATCGACTATTCACAGCATATGGTAGTCCAGAACTGAACGATGCTTCTTAAGTCTGGGTCAGCGCGTCTTTCTCTCCGTACGTTTCATAGTCAGTCAGTCAGTCTCCCAGTCAGTCTTCCCCACTCGTTCCTTTCCTCGTGGTCTCTCTTGACTTCAACTTCCTTTCGCGTCATCCTTCTGCCGTCTTGATGCCCTCAATATAACGCGTTCCAGGGCCTCTAGCTGGAGGTCTTCCGTCAGGAGTCCAGTTCAAATAGTAAGACTACTACAACTACTAATACTACTTGGCATATCCCATGTCTTCCAGTCTTCGTAAGTGGCCTTAACCACTTCTCGAGGTCATGAGAAGACGCTTGGCAAGTAGCATGTTAGAAAGGACATGTAAGACTTACTAGTACTGTTCTAGTGCACGGGTGGTGGATGGTCTACTAAACAGAGGTATATAAGGTTACTCGATGCTAAAGTTATTTCAAGAGATAGTGGTCCATGAGTATAATAAATCCCTTCCTATATTGTATATATATAGATACTTATATACAGATAGTTACACACACACACACACACACACACCAACCCACATTTTTTTTTTTTAAGGTGCGAGAAAATGAATTTTGCCTTCCTCACCCCCAGCTGGGTTGGTCCTGGCAAAGTAAATTACAGTGAAATATTTGGGCAGGTAATGGCCTCTGAGGGGGAGGGGGTCACTGAAGGGGGCGTCCTGGGTAGGGAGAAGGTAAGCTCCCCGTCTCCTGTTGGTCATTTGGGGAGGTTATTTTTTTTTTTCTCACCGCCATTATTATTTGTCGTTGGGTTCCCGTGAACGATGATGTTGTTCCTGTGATACAGCACTCGGTGTATGAATGTATATAAATGTATGTACTGTATTTTCAACGAGAGTGAACGTCACTAGTGTTTTTGTTAGATTTTGAATAAAGTAACCGTTGGTTAGCGTCTGTTTTTGCCTGACAAATACGTGGTTCTTTTTTTTTTTGTGCGTGTGTGTGTGAGTAAAATGTAAACTGCCTGTTTGTTTTGCCGTAATTGTCATGTGTGTGGTATGCGGTTGTTTATAAAAGCTAGGAGGGCGTTCCATGGAACACCTGCAGCGTAGCATAGTTATTGGAAGTGTGGCGAAACTGGATGGAAATATTGTTGGGGAAATATTAAATAAAAAACATTTGTATTGATTGTGAAAGGTGGGATCATATATATAAATATATATATACATTTGTGTATATATATATATATATATATATATATATATATATATATATATATATATATATATATAGTTTGAAAGGCATGTTAAGTTACAGAATAAACTTTTTTATAAGGTGCCAAACTCAGAGAAAATCTAAGATATAGAGTAAATGGTTCATATGCCATTTAATTCTACAGATGCTAGGATACGACCCTTTAAAGTTTCGTGAGAATCTGATTTAAACTTCTCAAGTTATTATCATGATTGTGTTGCGAACGGACGGACGGACATACAGATCCGCAAATGTGTCGTCTTGCATTCTGCTCAGAAGACTTAATTAAAAATAAAACGAAAAACCAGAACAAAAGTAAACCAGCATACAGATTGCCTCTGTCTTTTGTTCTGTCTCCTGTAGTGTTTCTGTCTTGCTTTCCATAAGGATATGAAATACCGTGTAGCGGCCCTTGTAAAAGACATATGTTCAACTTTCTCCAAAAATTCAGAAATCTTTTCCACTTCTAATTTCCCCCCCCCCTTCTCTTATCATCCCTTTTCACATTTCAATTAAGATTTGGGACTGGTGTTGACCTCTTTTCGTGACTGGAACCTCCAGCATAGAAATAAAAGGTACAGTAGGATAGGGGAGCGACTCTCTATTGAAATCTTCATGTTTCTGAGACTGTGGCCTTGAGACACATCAAGTCTATTCCTCTACTTGCATCTGTCACGTAAGGTTTCCAGTGACTACTGGAGGCTGGCCTAAACACTCCATCAGGAACTGTGTGGAGTCCCTGAGTGCATAGATCGTCTTTGACCGTTGTGGGCTCAGCAGTAACACTTGCTGCCCATAGTTGACAAGAAAGCCATCCAGTGTTACCAGAATCGTGAAGTATTTCCCGTCTCGACCCATATTTTAGCAACGTATGATTCAGTAACGTCCCGTTGGTAAACAGAATATTTGCTCATTTTAGCTTCCTCAAAAATGTATTGACGTTAAGATATTCTGCGCTCTGCGGGTTAAGGAGGCGTGCCATAGTTTAAATTAACGGAACAATCACCAGTTACTGGGAACGTGATGTAACTTACTGTTAATTATTAAAATCTCTACGTGTACCTCATGTTCCTTATAACGCTCGGGAATAGCTTCCACAGCATGTCCAGTGTTGGTATATTACTGGGTTACCCCAAGAACATCGTTACGTCACGGAAGCCAATAGGAACGATTGAATTAAACACATTGTTTACTGGAGCGATTGCAGATGACATATATAATTTACACGCGGAAGATAAGGAATACTAGGTGTCGAATCTTCCCTCGAAAGAACATTCACTATTGGCGTGATTAGTGTGGAAGAAACTGTGCTTCATATGACCCATCTTGAATCAAAAGGCACCATGAATACTGTTAAGATAAGACATTGGAAACGTCTGAAGCCCGAGGCTATTCAGCTCACGACCTGTGAGTATTAGAAACACCACGACTGCTCGGCAGAAACAAGAGATAAACTCAAAGGAGAAATATTGAGTGTACCTGACCAAACAAGGGTCGTGGTGGGTATGTGGTCCAGCAGCAGCCTCGGACAGACTGTCTCATATGACGAGCAACAGAAAAGCCTGGTCACAGGCTTAGCTGCCATTACTGATGCGACTACTAATGATACTGCTACTACTACTACTGATACTACTACTACTACATCTACTACTACTACTACTACTACTGCTGCTGGCTGCTGCTGCTACTACTACTACTACTACTACTACTACTAGTATTACTGTTAGTAACGGTGATAATGTTGAAGTGTGAATACACAATTTGCATTTTATAAACTGGTTCAGCACAGCACAGGTTGGGTTGGTTGGATGGTCCTTCTCTCTCCCTCCGTCAGGAGCGGTCGGCGGGCGGTACAGTCCTTCGTCAGCAGCGTTGGTGGTGATGATGTCGGAGGAACCTTCCGTCCGCCCCAGCTGTTGAAGGTTCCTCGCGGGGCCCCTTTGGAGAACTCTGCCTCTGATGCCCCCACTTATTACCCGGTTGGGACAATTAGCCGGCTAATATCTCGCAGACTGGAGGACACTAATTTACATAAAGGAGCATTTTATAGCCAGTGGGGAGAAGATGGGCATTTGCCTCGTGTGGGATAGCGTGGTTCGGGCCGGCTGCCAGCCTCTGCTGTGGCCCTGTATGGTGAACTACAAGATTTGAGGGAGTGTCGAGCGTGGGTTGTGAAGGGAAGCGAGATCTCAGCCGTTGCGAAAGATTCTTCTGAAGTAAGACCTGTGGACTGAATCTGAAGGAGTGTGGGAGAACTAAGGACGTTACTGCTACAGTATAAGACTGTCTTGTACTGATAGATAAAGCGGTCCTACGAGTGTTGCAATGGTGATTAGTGAGTATCGTTTGTGAGAACGATATGAAAGAGTGGTAGTATGAGAGTTTGTTCGGGAGAGTGTGCAAAGTCCAGTAGAGATAGTGCGAAGGGCGAATATTCTCAACCACATTTGCATGCTGGCCCGACCTTCGTGCCATTCCATAAGTCTTGATTCTTTGGGCGGCAGGTTTGGGAGTTCCCCAGCCACTGTTTCCAGCCTGGGAGGAGGGGAAGGGGGCGACCTCCACACGGGGGTTTACCAGACCGGAATTAGAATTGTAGTATCATTGCTGCCGGAGTGGAAGTAGGCTGGTAATGCCGGTGTTGCCAGAATTGGGATGAATGTTTAGTGTCGGGTGTTGCCAAATCCTAGAGTTTGACCATCAGTGTGGATGTTAGGTACAGTAATGAAATCCCTCTGCTGAAATGGGGGCATTGTCGTACCACAAAAGGACCTCTGATATATTGCTAGAGCATTGGAGGAAAGTGGGGGGGGGGGGGGGGAAGCCCCCCCCCCAGGGCGTTGTCAAAGTGGAGGTAGATATCTGCCACGTTAGGGGAGACGTGACGTGGGTGTTATCACAGTGGGGAGACGTGTTGGTGTTGCCACAATGGAGAGATGGGTTTTGCCTCTTGACAATCGTCCGCTGGACCCCTGTGCTTATCCATCCACCTCACCTTCCGAGTGGAACCTTCGCACGTCTTCGCCCGTCTCACCATCACCTCTCGCACATCACCACCCGTCTCAGCACCAGCAATTTTCACACTTTACCTCCCCTTTATGCCACCTTTCCTGGCCTTATCAGGTTATCTGATCGTCGTCTAATCTGTTATCTCGAACGCCCGCTTTGACCCAGTTCGCTGGGTGTTGATCTCTGTCATCCCCTCCTCCTCCTCCTCCTTCGTCTCTGTTTTATCCATCTTCTCTCTCGCATCGAGACGCTTAAACTTGTCTTGACTCGCAGGGAGGCAATCAAACTTGTCTTAATCCTTGTCCTGAGACACTTAAACTTGTCTTAACTCACGCATGAGACCCCTTAAACCTGTCTTGACCCAGGTATTGCGATGCTTCACCCTGTCTCGACTCTGGCAGTGAGACTTTTAAACCTGGTTTGACTTTTGTACTGAGACTCTCTTAAAAAACCAGTTTTGACTCATACTGATCCCTTTAAAACTAGTTTTACTCGCGTTGAGATCTTCAGCGTGCTTATTCTCGCGCTGAAACGCTTAAACTCCCACATAAAGACGCTTAAATAATATTTTTGACTCGCTCTGAGACGCGACGCTCAAACCACATTTTTACACTGAGGTGTTTATTGTTTTGACTGCCACCCTTCCTAGGGTATACCCTCGTCTACCCTGCTTCCTAAGGAGCCGACCTCACTCGGGACGCGTCCTGACCCATTCCCGTATTGACCTTGTCTGGCCAAGTGGTAGTCTTTATTCCTATACTTGTTCCTTCTCGTTTGTGGTCGTCGTCCCATCTCGTTAGTTTACCACTTGTTTACGTGCCACGCCTCCTTCTGTACCTTGTTCCTCGTACCCATCTGGTGTTTACCCAGTACCTGTTTTATGTAATGTGATTGCATAAACCATTATTAATGAATGCATCAGTCATTTAAGTGGGGAAGGGGGGCGGGGGGGAAACTCGTGCATCTGACGTCCAAATAATGCTCACGAGTTTTTGTAGTAAATGTAATTATTCTCCGCCGGTCATTTTGAAAGTCGTACCGGAACAAAGACTCTTTGACCTTTCTGTGGCGGGTTACATGACCGAGGTTTAGTCATGCCGGGTTATTAACCCCGGGAGCACGACGGGACGACCCTTGAGCACGACGGTACGACCCTCAAACAAAACGGTACAGCCCTTGAACGCGTCGGTACGACCCTTGAACGCGACGGTCAGCCCTTGAACGCAACGTTACGACCCTTGAGCGCGACGGTAGGACCCTTGAACGCGACGGTAGGACCCTTGAACGCGACGGTAGGACCCTTGAACGCGACGATACGACCCTAGAACGCGACGGTACGACCCTTGAACGCGTCGGTACGACCCTTGAACGCGTCGGTACGACCCTTGAACGCGACGGTACGGACCTTGGGTGTGATGGCTTGTCCTTCGGCCTGAGCCTTGAGGTGCCAGGTCAGAGGTCAGTCCCCCAATAGTCGGGGTTTCGTACCGTCGTCTTCAGGGACATCACCCTCAGGAGAGAACGACACCGGTAATTTCCCTTAAGGGTCGTACTGAGTCGTATATGCACAGATCGTCCCTCTGGGGCCGCTGCTAAGTGACTGGGAGTGCCGACCACGACCCATGTGTATGAAGGGAAGAGCCTCCTAGTCGTGCAAGTGGGCTTAGCAAAAAGCGAAAAGGAATATTATTGGTGAATTGATGGGGGTTCTGTGTGGCCTTGGCAACGTTGGTAGTGTAGCGTGATTGATAAGACTGGCAGTACTGCCGCCTCGCTGAGGGTCATTTGAATTTTGGCAACACCAACCATTTTTTCTTTTATTTACGACTGATTGTAACGTAGGAGCACTAACGACTGGCTTAAGCAATACTAGTCCTAGCGACTGGATTTAGTGTTAGCTGGCATGGTGTGTGTGGTTATCTCTGAAGGCTTGCGTTTTTGTACCAGTGGCTCCTGGCACTGGCAATGCTGATGGCTGTCGCTGGCAACTCTGATGGCCAACGCTGGCAGTACTGTTGGCTAGTCTTGCCAACGGTGCTGGTCAACGCTAGCAACTGTGTTAGCTAACCTTTTGGCAACACTGATGGTTAACATTAGCGACGTGCTGGTTAACCTTCGTGGGGACCCTTTGCATAGGGAGGGTACATGTCATCGTACAGTATTCTTTACCTGCAGGTGATATAGAAATGTTGGCCTTAATGACCCTAGCAGTTAATTGACCTAAAGTCCAACCAATCTGCAAACCGTTAAACCTTAGCAACTCTGTTGGCAAAGCCTGGCAACACTTGGTTTTACTCCCTTGCGGTTCCTGGTGGCTAATGCTTTGCAACGCTGTTTGGGCTATCCCTGGCAACGCTGGTGGCCAGCCCAGCGGCTCTCGTAAGATGCAAACATACGTTTTTATAGGGAAGTTCTCGACTTTATGACCAGCTTTTCCTCGAGAAGAGAGAGAAGTAGAGAGAGAGAGAGAGAGAGAGAGAGATTTTCTCTCGTAAATCCATTGGTTCCTGATGAGGGGCGAGAGGGGTGTGGGGTTCCCGGCTGCTCGATTGTCTGGAAGAACAGGCCTTAGCGCATGGCTGAGGCCACAGTGGTGTACCTACCCTCCCCATCCCGAGGCTAACGTCACAGTGAATTACTTCCTCCCCGAAAGATATAGACTAGAGGGCTGAAGGCAGCGGCCAGAGCCGAGGGAAAGATAAAAAAAGAAAAAAGAGAGAGGCTCAAAGGAAACAAGAGAGAGAAGATAGTGGTGTGTGAGGAAAGATAGCCCCCGCCAACACAGCCATGGATGTTGGGAGGTGGACTAGCGAGTGTTGTCACGGTTGGGCACTAGGCAGAAGGCCTCTTGGGCACCATTTATATAAAGGGAGAGGAAGTTTAGTTACCCAGTTCTGCCTTGGAAGTTGAATTGTTTAGTTAATTATCCTTAGTTACCAGGTTGTTTACATACAAATTCAGTTTAGTGTTAATTGTGTTTCTCTCCACACTTGGGGTGCAGCCCTTTAACTCTGTGAGCACGACGGTACGGCCCTTGAGCACGACGGTACGACCCATGAGCACGACGGTACGACCCTTGAGCACGACGGTACGACCCTTGAACACGACGGTACGACCCTTGAGCTTTTCGGGAGGAGCCTTGAGCAAGACGGTACGACCTTTGAGCATGACGGTACGACCCTTGAACACGACGGTACGATCCTTGAGCACGACGGTGTATACAGAGCCGTCCTCTCACCGTCACGTTGTTGCGGTACTGAACTGCGCACCAAATTCCTGTTTTGGTGGCGTTCGTGGTCTGTTATCAGGCCGGCAGCTGATGGTGGCCTGCAGGACAATAAAACACACTCCGGAAGTGGGGCCGGATTAGACGCTCCGGTTGTTCAATTATCGTCGCGTGAGAATTTACGTGAACCCCAGTCGTCGATGTGCCATGGGTGTGTGTGTGTGTGCGTGTCTGTCTGTGTATGTGTGTGTGCTGGGGCTGGTATAGACGATCAGCTCGGGTGCTGTGTGTTGTGTGGAAGCTGATACAGACCCCTTTACAGCTTGTGGCAGTTGGTGTAGACCCTCCTACGGCTTGTGGGGGTTGATGCACTGTAGAGGAGTCCGAGAGTGCACCTACAAAGCGTACCGGACCAGCCAGGCTGTAGAGGGGCAATGTGGGGCCTGATGAGGGCTGTTTATTCCAAGAGCTTGATCGACCAACGAGACTCCAACCCACCAGCAGCCTAGGCTCATCCTGGGCTGTCGGGGTAGAAGACTCCGAAGACTACACCAGGTATTCACAAGGTCTGACAAAAGAGAGAGAGAGAAAAAAAAGGTGAAATCATATTCAAATCTTCAGTAGTTTGGTTGATACCAGAATCAAGCAAACTCAGCTCAAATGTCAATGATCGCAAACGCCACTCGCTCCTGAAAATACCAAACATCACGTAAGTCTCTTAAAGAATTCATATGCATTCGTGTCTGGAATCTTTCAAAGGTGGATAGCTGTTGGTCCTACCTTTCCCCTTCACTCTCCCCACACCTTCACTGGCCCTCTGCACTAGACGTATACCGAAATGATCATCAGATCACGTCACGTACGGAAAACTAAGGCTCAGAACGAGAGAAAAAATATCATTTATATATCAGTGTAGCCTTAAGGAAAAAAAGCGCGAAGACTTGCCGTGCGTGTTATTGTAACCCATGAAACGGGCGATTATGTAAATTAGAAGTAAAAGAAAGGAAACTGTGTTGGAAGATGGACTGGGAAAATTCACACGCCATATTGAATGCCAATAATCACTATTACTGAGAGCGACTCCAGAAGGTTGAGATATGTTACAAACCTTGAAAAATTACTGGAAGACCTCGTCTCTATTGAACACACAAAAGGTTCTTCCATACCAGAGCGATCGACAATGGAAGCCTGTGCCAAGAATAGCACCAGTGAAAAGTGAGGACATCGTAAGTACAAAAGTGTAAAAGAGTTCGGAGTTCGAAACAGATCATTGCTTCACCTGCAACTGTTAACGATACTGTGAACACCTAACCTTCCAGGCTGCTTTGGTCGGGTAGGCTAGCTGGCTGCAGCAGCAGTAGGAGGCTGAGACAGCTTGACTGATCAAGAGGAACAACAGATGGTCATAGACCGAGTTGTGAAAGGCTGAGTAAAGGAGCCTCCGGGATCATTGTACGGAAAGCTTTTGTGAGAAACGTTCCCAACAAAATGTGACCGACAGACAGACGCATGATGCTTTATGCTTTGTGAAATGACCAACGCCTTTTTTTAATGAACTTTGATTCTCATCCTAAGGAGGTATTCGTCCCCCTGATTTTCTTAACGTCAAGAAAGAAAGAAATAAAGTTTGTGTGAGGAAAAAACTCACCTTTTCAGGGCAGTGCGCCATAGAGAGTGTTATTTCCGCAGCGTGTCACCATACTGACGGCAAAGTTGGGCGGCCAACAATAATTTATGCTAATGAAATTACGCCACACTTGCGTCACACACACACACGGGTGGGGTGGGAAAGGTGGGGGATGGGGGTGATGGTGGGGAAGTTGGACACAACACATGACAGCATGAGCTACGAGGTGTACGAAACGAAACGTTCAAAAACTGTGAAAAAAAAAGCACTCCCACAAAAACAGATTATTGTAGCCGCTGGCAAACGAATGAGCGGTTGGTTGGTAGCATTTTTACGTTGTTATGTTTCCCTTGAGAACGATATGATGCGAAAACAACGGTGATTAACGGTATTCGGTGTTGTGATAAACCAGACGACTTAAGGTTTAACTTTGTCAGGATATGTGTATATATATCTACGTACAGCCATTGTGGGACTAAACAACCTGTTGTATGCAAAAACCTGTACGTTCCAAGAGGATGTTAATAATTACCCAAATATAGCAAGACCACACTTTCCAGTCCACTGACGGGGATGGAACTGGTAGCAGCCGGTCTGGAACGCTGCTCGCCACCACAGGTGCAACCAGCCTAGTCTCTGGTATGGACATTATCACTACACACACACACACACACACACACCCTCAGTCTACCGGGGGGGTAATAAATAAGGCACCAAAATCACGTATCCAGTAAACCAGCCAAACACACATGTGAAACCTATATTTATATACATCTTTATACCCTATAACTATATTATACACGTGTGTACACTCTATAACTATCTTCTATAACTCAGTTGTATCTCCTCTTGCCCAACTACATCTTTCTTTTTCCCCTCACAGCCAACCAATAAAGAGTTAAGTGTGCTGTACGAGAGACCAAGAGACTCTTGATGAGTGGGATCTTTCGATGCGGGTAGCCCGAAGGCCGAGTGTGTCTGACCGCTTTATGGAGACAAAAGACTCACGTGCCAGTGCTCCTCAGTCCATACTATTGCTACAAGTGTTGTTATATCAGATAACGCTCGTCCTCTGTGTATATAGAATGCCGAGAGACGCTGTGTTAGGATTTGGGAAATACTTCAGTCCTGGGGAAAAAAAAAGTCTCTGGGTGATGAAAGCTGTTGGTGTTCCATGATGGGGGGCGGCCAAGAATAATAAGGATGGTCGGAGACATTTTGGGTGTCTGGTGTTATCGAGGGAACCAATTGTTTCCACCCGTCATCCTGAGGAGACTTGAAGTTGCCAGGATATTATGAATAAAAACTTGATGGTGGAGTGTCCTTGAGAACCGTAGGGCACGAACAGTAGGACAACAAGAGGTGGTTGGAGTGTTCCCGCCCACAAGGACTCTGGAGAGAGAGAGAGAGAGAGGGGCTGATGTGTGCCTGGGAACAATGGACCAGACTTCTGTCTTATTTTGTTCTTTATTTTTTGACCTTTGAAATTATATGAGTTAGATAACTACTTGTTCAAGGACGGTAATGGGGTGGAGGAGATGAGGGGGGGAGGGGATATATTATTCTTTATTAAAACTTTTGATTTTGTCTAAGTATACATAACAGTGTGAATGAAAGTCTGGAGGGGAGAGGAGGCGAGCTTAGAGCGTATAGTGGGGACAGCACATTGACATAGGAGGGTTACAGTGGGGTTCATATCGGCCCAGGAACCCATAGGGTTGTCTCCCCATCGGAAAACGGGAGGTGAAAGACCAACAGCGTAGAGCACATGGCTGTATAAATGAGAGGTCAAGATACATCACGCATAAGGCATACAGTATGCAGATTGCACTTCGGAAATGATACGGAGGAAGTATAGAATACATCACGGACATACTGTATGATATACAGGATACAGAGTACATGATTTACAGAATGTAATGTGGTGTTTACGTTTACATGATGCACGTTGCCTGTTGCAGGGTATATGGCTCAGGGTATAGCAACAAACTTTGGATATAGGAAAGGAATATCGTGAGCGTCAGATTCAATGAAATTTATCCTGAAGTCTCTTTATTCCTCAGGCCTTGAGGTCTGAAGTCACTGATTTTAAAGATTCCTCGAGCCCTAAAGACCTGAAGTTAATGATTTCAGGGCCTCCACAAGCCCTAAGGCCTGAAGCCATTGATTCTAGGGCTCGACACAATGTAATGTTCTGGTGTACGTCTGTTTCGGATGCGGCTTGTTGATGGAAAGACCGTGCCATATTTTTCTTTTTTCCTACCTCCAGCTCTGCTGGTGGAGAAGGTTGGGCAATCTCAAAGAGCAGAGGTTGTGAACACACGAGTGGGTTCGTGTTGTGGGGCGCCCCTTCGGGAGCGGTACAAGAGTATGTAGAGTATGGCGTCAGGACCATCGCGAGATTCTTCTTATTTTGCGACGTTAATGGAGCGTGTTCTGTGAGTTGTTCTGGTGCGCAGCTTCCATTATTTTATCTTGCTTTCTCCCAGAATGTGTCAAACGCCACCTCTCTATCTCTGTCTCTCATCACTGAGGCTGGTCAAGTCCCTCTCACCCTTTCTGTTGCCAAAGGCGTCAGCAAAAAGCCCGCACGAAGTACATATGCTGAAAATATCGTGAATATTTACCTACATATTTCCACATACACTCGAGAGCTTTTCTCCTCCTCTTGTCGTCTGGCGGTTGAAAATGTTCCTGGAACTCTGGCTTTGATGGCCGGAAGTTACCTGGTTACTTTAGTGACTCTGTGAGGCCACTCGGTACAGCGTGGGCACGACATTGCAGGTACTGGGCAAGAGGAAAGGCTTTTGGTGTTGCTATGCTGGCCCGACGACCCTACTGGGCCAGGTGGTCCTCTCCCCCCCCCCCCCCCCCCCCCCCCCCCCCCCCCCCCCCCCCCCCCCCCCCCCCCCCCCC